>JAAAWM010009431.1:0-23307 GCA_036873465.1 Thinopyrum obtusiflorum | reverse complement strand
CCATGACAATATAACTTCTATTCGGATATAAGAAAACATAACCCATTATGTTGCCTTCCTTGTCCAACATCAACTTTTTAGCATGTCATATTTTAATGAGTGCTCACAATTACAAAAGATGTCCAAGATAGTATATTTATATGTGAAGCCTCTCTTTCTTTATTACTTCCTATTAATTGCAACAATGACCAAAACTATGTTTGTCAACTCTCAACAACTTTTATTCATCATACTCTTTATATGTGAAGTCATTACTCTCCATAAGATCCATATATGATCTTTTTATTTCTTTTTATTCTTTCTTTTATTTAATTCCCTCAAGATCATAGCAAAATAACAAAGCCCTCCACTCAAAACTACTCTTTATTATATATAACTCAAGGACTCGATTACATAGATAGAGATCGAAACAAAACTCAAAGCTAGATCATACTAAATACTTTATTCTACTAGATCAAGATATAACCAAAAGGATCGGAATAAGAAAAATGATAAAGATAAAGGTGTGATGGTGATACGATACCGGGGCACCTCCCCCAAGCTTGGAAGTTGCCAAGGGGAGTGCCCATACCCATGTATTTATGTCTCTTTCTTCGGAGGTGGTGATGATGGAGTTGTTGATGAAGTAGGCTTGTCATCCATCTTCCAAGGCATAGGCTCACCATCATAGAAGGATGAACGAGTTTCCGGGATCCTCAAATCTGCAGCCAAACTCATTGATACGTCTCCAACGTATCTATAATTTTTTATTGTTCCATGCTATTATATATTCTGTTTTGGATGTTTAATGGGCTTATTTATACACTTTTATATTATTTTTGGGACTAACCTATTAACCGGAGGCCCAGCCCAAATTGCTGTTTTTTTGCCTATTTCAGTGTTTCGAAGGAAAAGGATATCAAACGGAGTCCAAACGGAATGAAACCTTCGGGAACGTGATTTTCGGAACAAACGTGATCCAGAGGACTTGGAGTGGACATCAAGCAATCAACGAGGAGACCACGAGGCAGGGGGCGCCTACCCCCCTGGGCGCGCCCTCCACCCTCGTGGGCCCCTCGTAGCTCTCCTGACCGACCTCCTTCGCCTATATATACTCATACACCCTGGAAACATCATATACGGAGCCAAAACCCTATTTCAACCGCCGCAACCTTCTGTACCCGTGAGATCCCATCTTGGGGCCTTTTTCGGCACTCCGCCGGAAGGGGCATTAATCACGGAGGGCTTCTACATCAACACCATAGCCTCTCCGATGATGTGTGAGTCCCCCCCCCCCCCCCCCCCCCCCCCCCCCCCCCCCCCCCCCCCCCCCCCCCCCCCCCCCCCCCCCCCCCCCCCCCCCCCCCCCCCCCCCCCCCCCCCCCCCCCCCCCCCCCCCCCCCCCCCCCCCCCCCCCCCCCCCCCCCCCCCCCCCCCCCCCCCCCCCCCCCCCCCCCCCCCCCCCCCCCCCCCCCCCCCCCCCCCCCCCCCCCCCCCCCCCCCCCCCCCCCCCCCCCCCCCCCCCCCCCCCCCCCCCCCCCCCCCCCCCCCCCCCCCCCCCCCCCCCCCCCCCCCCCCCCCCCCCCCCCCCCCCCCCCCCCCCCCCCCCCCCCCCCCCCCCCCCCCCCCCCCCCCCCCCCCCCCCCCCCCCCCCCCCCCCCCCCCCCCCCCCCCCCCCCCCCCCCCCCCCCCCCCCCCCCCCCCCCCCCCCCCCCCCCCCCCCCCCCCCCCCCCCCCCCCCCCCCCCCCCCCCCCCCCCCCCCCCCCCCCCCCCCCCCCCCCCCCCCCCCCCCCCCCCCCCCCCCCCCCCCCCCCCCCCCCCCCCCCCCCCCCCCCCCCCCCCCCCCCCCCCCCCCCCCCCCCCCCCCCCCCCCCCCCCCCCCCCCCCCCCCCCCCCCCCCCCCCCCCCCCCCCCCCCCCCCCCCCCCCCCCCCCCCCCCCCCCCCCCCCCCCCCCCCCCCCCCCCCCCCCCCCCCCCCCCCCCCCCCCCCCCCCCCCCCCCCCCCCCCCCCCCCCCCCCCCCCCCCCCCCCCCCCCCCCCCCCCCCCCCCCCCCCCCCCCCCCCCCCCCCCCCCCCCCCCCCCCCCCCCCCCCCCCCCCCCCCCCCCCCCCCCCCCCCCCCCCCCCCCCCCCCCCCCCCCCCCCCCCCCCCCCCCCCCCCCCCCCCCCCCCCCCCCCCCCCCCCCCCCCCCCCCCCCCCCCCCCCCCCCCCCCCCCCCCCCCCCCCCCCCCCCCCCCCCCCCCCCCCCCCCCCCCCCCCCCCCCCCCCCCCCCCCCCCCCCCCCCCCCCCCCCCCCCCCCCCCCCCCCCCCCCCCCCCCCCCCCCCCCCCCCCCCCCCCCCCCCCCCCCCCCCCCCCCCCCCCCCCCCCCCCCCCCCCCCCCCCCCCCCCCCCCCCCCCCCCCCCCCCCCCCCCCCCCCCCCCCCCCCCCCCCCCCCCCCCCCCCCCCCCCCCCCCCCCCCCTAAAAATTGCTCTCTAAATATGTATGATCTATTAGTGTGAGGAAAATAAGCTTCATACGAACTTGTGATATGGAAGAAATAAAAGCGACAGACTGCATAATAAAGGTCCTTATCACAAGCGGCAATATAAAGTGACATTCTTTCGCATTAAGATTTTGTGCATCCAACCATAAAAGTGCATGACAACCTCTGCTTCCCTCTGCGAAGGGCCTATCTTCTACTTTTATCTCCTACCCTTATACAAGAGTCATGGTGATCATCACCTTTCCTTTTTATACTTTTTCCTTTGGCAAGCTCTATGTGTTGGAGAGATCCGGATATATATATCCACTCAGATGTAGGTTTTCATATAGTATTATTGTTGACATTACCCTTGAGGTAAAAGGTTGGGAGGCAAAACTATAAGCCCCTATCTTTCTCTGTGTCCGATCCTTTGAACCCATAAGTATCACGTGAGTGTTAGCAATTGTGAAAGACTAAATGATAGTTGAGTATGTAGACTTGCTGAAAAGCTCTTTAATTGACTCTTTCCGATGTTATGATAAATTGCAATTGCTTCAATGACTGAGATCATAGTTTGTTAGTTTTCAATGAAGTTTCTGCTTCATACTTTACCTGGTGAACGAATTATTACTTTAGCATAAGAAATTATATGGCATTATATGTTGATGTTCTAAAGAAGATCATGATGCCCTCATGTCCGTATTTTATTTTTATCGACACCTCTATCTCTAAACATGTGGACATATTTATCGATATCGGCTTTCGCTTGAGGATAAGCGAGGTCTAAGCTTGGGGGAGTTGATACGTCCATTTTGCATCATGCTTTTATATTGATATTTATTGCATTATGGGTTGTTATTACACATTATATCACAATAATTATGCCTATTCTCTCTTATTTTACAAGGTTTACATAAAGAGGGAGAATGCCGGCAGCTGGAATTCTGGACTGGAAAAGGAGCAAATATTAGAGACCTATTCTGCACAACTCCAAAAGTTCTGAAACTTCATGGAGCTTATTTTTGGAATAAAAAATATATTGGGCGAAGAAAGTACCAGAGGGGGGCCACCCCCCCCCCCCCCCCCCCCCCCCCCCCCCCCCCCCCCCCCCCCCCCCCCCCCCCCCCCCCCCCCCCCCCCCCCCCCCCCCCCCCCCCCCCCCCCCCCCCCCCCCCCCCCCCCCCCCCCCCCCCCCCCCCCCCCCCCCCCCCCCCCCCCCCCCCCCCCCCCCCCCCCCCCCCCCCCCCCCCCCCCCCCCCCCCCCCCCCCCCCCCCCCCCCCCCCCCCCCCCCCCCCCCCCCCCCCCCCCCCCCCCCCCCCCCCCCCCCCCCCCCCCCCCCCAAAAATTTTGAATAATAATTTCTCTTGAGAGCTCATGATTGGGGCATGAATACAACATTGACTTAAGCCTCCCCCAAGCTTGAGCGATACTTTCTCCTTCGCGAGGCCAAAAATTATATATATAATTACGATCACGCTGAACCAGATGCATAGGATAAAACTTCTCATGAAATTCCAATTTCAATCGGTTGTAGTTCCATGATCCAATATCATCACATAGCCTAAACCATGTCAATGCCTTTCCCTTCAAAGATAAAGGGAAGACCTTCTTCTTGATAGCATCCTCGGGCATACCTGCAAGCTTAAATAATCCACAAACTTCATCCACATAGATTAGGTGCATATAGGGATGTAATGTTCCATCTCCTGTAAAAGGATTAGCTAGCAGTTTATCTATCATACCCGAAGGAATTTCAAAGTAAACATTTTCAGTAGGTTCAGTAGGTTGAGGAGCAACTCTTTGCTCTACTGGTCGGGGTGAAGATACCCCGAACAAGCCCCTCAAAGGATTATTTTCCATAGTAACAAGTGACAGTGAATTTCAGCGCACTATATAAATTTTTCCTTACCAAATTCCACCTACCAAAGGCGCTTCACTCCCCGGCAACGGCGCCAAAAAAGAGTCTTGATGACCCACAAGTATAGGGGATCTATCGTAGTCCTTTTGATAAGTAAGAGTGTCGAACCCAACGAGGAGCAGAAGGAAATGACAAGCGGTTTTCAGTAAGGTATTCTCTGCAAGCACTAAAATTATCGGTAACAGATAGTTTTGTGATAAGGTAATTCATAACGGGTAACAAGCAACAAAAGTAAACAAGGTGCAGCAAGGTGGCCCAATCCTTTTTGTAGCAAAGGACAAGCCTGGACAAACTCTTATATAAAGGAAAGCTCTCCCGAGGACACATGGGAATTATCGTCAAGCTAGTTTTCATCATGCTCATATGATTCACGTTCGTTACTTTGATAATTTGATATGTGGGTGGACCGGTGCTTGGGAACTGCCCTTCCTTGGACAAGCATCCCACTTATGATTAACCCCTCTCGCAAGCATCCGCAACTACGAAAGAAGAATTAAGGTAAACCTAACCATAGCATGAAACATATGGATCCAAATCAGCCCCTTACGAAGCAACGCATAAACTAGCAACCCATCATCTACTTATTACTTCCCAATGCCTTCCCCTAGGCCCAAACAATGGTGAAGTGTCATGTAGTCGACATTCACATAACACCACTAGAGGAAAGACAACATGCATCTCATCAAAATATCGAACGAATACCAAATTCACATGTCTCCCATGTCCTCAGGAACAAACATAACTACTCAAAAATCTTATTCATGTTCATAATCAGAGGGGTATTAATATGCATAAAGGATCTGAACATATGACCTTCCACCGAATAAACCAACTAGCATCAACTACAAGGAGTAATCAACACTTCTGGCAACCCATAGGTACCAATCTGAGGTTTTGAGACAAAGATCAGATACAAGAGATGAACTAGGGTTTGAGAGGAGATGGTGCTGGTGAAGATGTTGATGGAGATTGACCCCCTCCCGATGAGAGGATCGATGGTGACAATTTCCCCCTCCCGGAGGGATGTTTCCCCGGCAGAACAGCTCCGCCGGAGCCCTAGATTGGTTCTGCCCAGGTTCCGCCTCGAGACGGCGGCGCTTCATCCCGAAAGCTTCCTTATAATTTTTTCCAGGGCGAAAGACACCTTATACCAGAAGATGGGCATCGGGGGGCTTCTAGGTGGCCCACGAGGTAGGGGGCGCGCCCAGGGGGTAGGGCGCGCCCTCCGCCCTTGTGGACAGGGTGTGGCCCCCCTCTGGTGCTTTCTTCGCCCAATATTTTTAATATATTCCAAAACTGACTTTCGTGGAATTTCAGGACTTTTGGAGTTGTGCAGAATAGGTCTCTAATATTTGCTCCTTTTCCAGCCCAGAATCCCAGCTGCCGGCATTCTCCCTCTTCATGTAAACCTTGTAAAATAAGAGAGAAAAGGCATAAGTATTGTGACATAATGTGTAATAACAGCCCATAATGCAATAAATATCGATATAAAAGCATGATCCAAAATGGACGTATCACATACATAGTTAATTACCCTCAACCCTAACGCCACGTCGAATCGTTCTCTTCTTGTGTGCACATAACTTCCGCTTGGATGGGTAAAACACACACTCACACTTAATAATCTCCTTCTAGCTACCCCCCCTCTCTCACTCTTCCCCTATATCCCCGAAACCAATAAGACCATCCCTTCATTTAATTTTCGCCTACATGCACCATCGATATATAGTAGTCTTCCTCGGTGTCTCTCGAACAAACCCCCCCCCCCCCCCCCCCCCCCCCCCCCCCCCCCCCCCCCCCCCCCCCCCCCCCCCCCCCCCCCCCCCCCCCCCCCCCCCCCCCCCCCCCCCCCCCCCCCCCCCCCCCCCCCCCCCCCCCCCCCCCCCCCCCCCCCCCCCCCCCCCCCCCCCCCCCCCCCCCCCCCCCCCCCCCCCCCCCCCCCCCCCCCCCCCCCCCCCCCCCCCCCCCCCCCCCCCCCCCCCCCCCCCCCCCCCCCCCCCCCCCCCCCCCCCCCCCCCCCCCCCCCCCCCCCCCCCCCCCCCCCCCCCCCCCCCCCCCCCCCCCCCCCCCCCCCCCCCCCCCCCCCCCCCCCCCCCCCCCCCCCCCCCCCCCCCCCCCCCCCCCCCCCCCCCCCCCCCCCCCCCCCCCCCCCCCCCCCCCCCCCCCCCCCCCCCCCCCCCCCCCCCCCCCCCCCCCCCCCCCCCCCCCCCCCCCCCCCCCCCCCCCCCCCCCCCCCCCCCCCCCCCCCCCCCCCCCCCCCCCCCCCCCCCCCCCCCCCCCCCCCCCCCCCCCCCCCCCCCCCCCCCCCCCCCCCCCCCCCCCCCCCCCCCCCCCCCCCCCCCCCCCCCCCCCCCCCCCCCCCCCCCCCCCCCCCCCCCCCCCCCCCCCCCCCCCCCCCCCCCCCCCCCCCCCCCCCCCCCCCCCCCCCCCCCCCCCCCCCCCCCCCCCCCCCCCCCCCCCCCCCCCCCCCCCCCCCCCCCCCCCCCCCCCCCCCCCCCCCCCCCCCCCCCCCCCCCCCCCCCCCCCCCCCCCCCCCCCCCCCCCCCCCCCCCCGTCAATTAAACCACACCTGAAAGACTTAATATCTGCAGCAAAGTAGTATGGAAGTAACGGTAATGGTGGCAAAACTAATAGTAGCAGTATTGTAGCAATCGGAACAATGGCAACGTAAAAGTAACTTAGCAAAGATCAATAAATGAAAAGCTCATAGGCAATGGATCAATGATGGATAACTGTGTCGGATGGCATTCATCATGCAACGGTTATAACATAGGGTGACACAGAACTAGCTCCAATTCATCAATGTAATGTAGGCATGTATTCCGATTATAGTCATACGTGCTAATGGAAAAGAACTTGCATGACATCTTTTGTCCTACCCTCCCGTGGCAGGTGGGTCCTATTGTTAACTAAGGGATATTAAGGCCTCCTTTTAATAGAGTACCGGACCAAAGCATTAGCACTTAGTGAATACATGAACTCCTCAAACTACGGTCATCACTGGGAGTGGTCCCGACTATTGTCACTCCGGGGTTGCCGGATCATAACACGTAGGAGGTGACTATAACTTGCAATATGGGATCAAAAACACAAATATATTCATGAAAACGTAATAGGTTCAGATCTGAAATCATGGCACTCGGGCCCTAGTAACAAGCATTAGGCATAGCAAAGTCATAGCAACATCAATCTTAGAACATAGTGGGTACTAGGGATCAAACCCTAACAAAACTAACTTGATTACATGGTAAATCTCATCCAACCCATCATGTTCCAGCAAGCCTACGATGGAATTACTCACGCATGACGGTGAGCAACATGAAATTGGTAATGGAGGATGGTTGATGATGATGATGGCGACGGATTCCCCTCTCCGGAGCCCAAAACGGACTCCAGATCTGCCCTCCCAAAGAAGAATAGGGCTTGGTGGTGGCTCTGTATCATAAAACGTGATGAATCCTTCTCTCTGATCTTTTTCTCCTGAATGTGAATATATAGAGTTGGAGTTGGAGTTGAGGTCGGGGGAGGTCCAGGGGGCCCACAAGGTCGGAGGGCGCACCCCCACCCTTGTGGGTAGGGTGTGGGCCCCCTGCTGCTGATTCTTTCACCAATATTTTTTATTAATTCCAAAAATTATCTCCGTGAAGTTTCAGGTCATTCCGAGAACTTTTTATTCCGCACAAAAACAACACCATGGCAATTCTGCTGAAAACAACGTCAGTCTAGGTTAGTTCCATTCAAATCATGAAAATTAGAGTCAAAAACAAGGATAAAAGAGTTTGGAAAAGTAGATACGACGGAAATGTATCAACTCCCCCAAGCTTAACCCATTGCTTGTCCTCAAGCAATTCAGTTGCCCCCCCCCCCCCCCCCCCCCCCCCCCCCCCCCCCCCCCCCCCCCCCCCCCCCCCCCCCCCCCCCCCCCCCCCCCCCCCCCCCCCCCCCCCCCCCCCCCCCCCCCCCCCCCCCCCCCCCCCCCCCCCCCCCCCCCCCCCCCCCCCCCCCCCCCCCCCCCCCCCCCCCCCCCCCCCCCCCCCCCCCCCCCCCCCCCCCCCCCCCCCCCCCCCCCCCCCCCCCCCCCCCCCCCCCCCCCCCCCCCCCCCCCCCCCCCCCCCCCCCCCCCCCCCCCCCCCCCCCCCCCCCCCCCCCCCCCCCCCCCCCCCCCCCCCCCCCCCCCCCCCCCCCCCCCCCCCCCCCCCCCCCCCCCCCCCCCCCCCCCCCCCCCCCCCCCCCCCCCCCCCCCCCCCCCCCCCCCCCCCCCCCCCCCCCCCCCCCCCCCCCCCCCCCCCCCCCCCCCCCCCCCCCCCCCCCCCCCCCCCCCCCCCCCCCCCCCCCCCCCCCCCCCCCCCCCCCCCCCCCCCCCCCCCCCCCCCCCCCCCCCCCCCCCCCCCCCCCCCCCCCCCCCCCCCCCCCCCCCCCCCCCCCCCCCCCCCCCCCCCCCCCCCCCCCCCCCCCCCCCCCCCCCCCCCCCCCCCCCCCCCCCCCCCCCCCCCCCCCCCCCCCCCCCCCCCCCCCCCCCCCCCCCCCCCCCCCCCCCCCCCCCCCCCCCCCCCCCCCCCCCCCCCCCCCCCCCCCCCCCCCCCCCCCCCCCCCCCCCCCCCCCCCCCCCCCCCCCCCCCCCCCCCCCCCCCCCCCCCCCCCCCCCCCCCCCCCCCCCCCCCCCCCCCCCCCCCCCCCCCCCCCCCCCCCCCCCCCCCCCCCCCCCCCCCCCCCCCCCCCCCCCCCCCCCCCCCCCCCCCCCCCCCCCCCCCCCCCCCCCCCCCCCCCCCCCCCCCCCCCCCCCCCCCCCCCCCCCCCCCCCCCCCCCCCCCCCCCCCCCCCCCCCCCCCCCCCCCCCCCCCCCCCCCCCCCCCCCCCCCCCCCCCCCCCCCCCCCCCCCCCCCCCCCCCCCCCCCCCCCCCCCCCCCCCCCCCCCCCCCCCCCCCCCCCCCCCCCCCCCCCCCCCCCCCCCCCCCCCCCCCCCCCCCCCCCCCCCCCCCCCCCCCCCCCCCCCCCCCCCCCCCCCCCCCCCCCCCCCCCCCCCCCCCCCCCCCCCCCCCCCCCCCCCCCCCCCCCCCCCCCCCCCCCCCCCCCCCCCCCCCCCCCCCCCCCCCCCCCCCCCCCCCCCCCCCCCCCCCCCCCCCCCCCCCCCCCCCCCCCCCCCCCCCCCCCCCCCCCCCCCCCCCCCCCCCCCCCCCCCCCCCCCCCCCCCCCCCCCCCCCCCCCCCCCCCCCCCCCCCCCCCCCCCCCCCCCCCCCCCCCCCCCCCCCCCCCCCCCCCCCCCCCCCCCCCCCCCCCCCCCCCCCCCCCCCCCCCCCCCCCCCCCCCCCCCCCCCCCCCCCCCCCCCCCCCCCCCCCCCCCCCCCCCCCCCCCCCCCCCCCCCCCCCCCCCCCCCCCCCCCCCCCCCCCCCCCCCCCCCCCCCCCCCCCCCCCCCCCCCCCCCCCCCCCCCCCCCCCCCCCCCCCCCCCCCCCCCCCCCCCCCCCCCCCCCCCCCCCCCCCCCCCCCCCCCCCCCCCCCCCCCCCCCCCCCCCCCCCCCCCCCCCCCCCCCCCCCCCCCCCCCCCCCCCCCCCCCCCCCCCCCCCCCCCCCCCCCCCCCCCCCCCCCCCCCCCCCCCCCCCCCCCCCCCCCCCCCCCCCCCCCCCCCCCCCCCCCCCCCCCCCCCCCCCCCCCCCCCCCCCCCCCCCCCCCCCCCCCCCCCCCCCCCCCCCCCCCCCCCCCCCCCCCCCCCCCCCCCCCCCCCCCCCCCCCCCCCCCCCCCCCCCCCCCCCCCCCCCCCCCCCCCCCCCCCCCCCCCCCCCCCCCCCCCCCCCCCCCCCCCCCCCCCCCCCCCCCCCCCCCCCCCCCCCCCCCCCCCCCCCCCCCCCCCCCCCCCCCCCCCCCCCCCCCCCCCCCCCCCCCCCCCCCCCCCCCCCCCCCCCCCCCCCCCCCCCCCCCCCCCCCCCCCCCCCCCCCCCCCCCCCCCCCCCCCCCCCCCCCCCCCCCCCCCCCCCCCCCCCCCCCCCCCCCCCCCCCCCCCCCCCCCCCCCCCCCCCCCCCCCCCCCCCCCCCCCCCCCCCCCCCCCCCCCCCCCCCCCCCCCCCCCCCCCCCCCCCCCCCCCCCCCCCCCCCCCCCCCCCCCCCCCCCCCCCCCCCCCCCCCCCCCCCCCCCCCCCCCCCCCCCCCCCCCCCCCCCCCCCCCCCCCCCCCCCCCCCCCCCCCCCCCCCCCCCCCCCCCCCCCCCCCCCCCCCCCCCCCCCCCCCCCCCCCCCCCCCCCCCCCCCCCCCCCCCCCCCCCCCCCCCCCCCCCCCCCCCCCCCCCCCCCCCCCCCCCCCCCCCCCCCCCCCCCCCCCCCCCCCCCCCCCCCCCCCCCCCCCCCCCCCCCCCCCCCCCCCCCCCCCCCCCCCCCCCCCCCCCCCCCCCCCCCCTCAAGCAGGACGTAGGGTATTACCTCCATCAAGAGGGCCCGAACCTGGGTAAAACATCATGTCCCCTGCCTCCTGCTACCATCCGCCTTAGATGCACAGTTCGGGACCCCCTACCCGAGATCTGCCAGTTTTGACACCGACAACCACCATAGTGGTCCTTACTTTGATGGTACTAATTTTGCTAGTTGGAAGCATAAGATGAAAATGCATATTCTTGGACATAACCCCGCCGTTTGGGCTACTGCGTGTATTGGCATGCAAGGTGAATTATTTGATGGGAGAGAACCGAACCGTGAGGCTAGCGCGGAAGAGTTGAAGATGCTGCAATACATTGCTCAATCTTGTGATATTCTCTTCAACGGATTGTGCCCCGAAGAATTCAACAAAATCAGCCGTCTTGAGAATGCAAAGGATATTTGGGATACTTTGATTGATATGCATGAAGGTACCGACTCCGTCAAGGAATCCAAATTGGATGTGCTTCAAAGTCAACTTGACAAGGTCAAAATGAAGGATGGTGAAGGTGTCGCTGAAATATACTCTAGGCTTGCTCTCATCACAAATGAGATTGCCGGCTTAGGAAGTGAAGAGATGACCGATAGATTCATCATCAAGAGGATCCTAAGTGCCTTGGATGGAAAATATGATACCGTGTGCACATTGATCCAAATGATACCCAATTACAAAGATCTCAAGCCAACGGAAGTCGTTGGAAGGATTGTTGCTCATGAGATGTCACTCAAGGATAAGGAAGAGCTTCACAACAAGTCAAGTGGTGCTTACAAAGCCTCATGTGATGCTCCCACGTCATCAAGTGAGAAACAAAACTTCAATGAAGAATTGAGCCTAATGGTGAAGAACTTCAACAAGTTTTACAAGAATAGAAGCAAGGAAAGAAGTTCCAAGTCAAGGTCCTACAATGACAAAAGATCTTCAAGTCGTGAACGCAATTGCTATAATTGTGGAAGACCCGGACACTACTCCAATGAGTGTCCTTGCATTGCCGAAGACAATCTGTGCGCCAGACTCATCGTCATTGAAGCCTGGTACAGGGGCTACTGAGGGAGTCCTGGATTAGGGGGTATCCAGACAGCCGGATTATATCCTTTGGCCGGACTGTTGGACTATGAAGATACAAGATTGAAGACTTCGTCCCGTGTCCGGATGGAACTCTCCTTGGCGTGGAAGGCAAGCTTGGCAATACGGATATGTAGATCTCCTTCCTTGTAACCGACTCTGTGTAACCCTAGCCCTCTCCGGTGTCTATATAAACCGGAGGGTTTAGTCCGTAGGAACAACAACAATCATACCATAGGCTAGCTTCTAGGGTTTAGCCTCTCTGATCTCGTGGTACCCCCCCCCCCCCCCCCCCCCCCCCCCCCCCCCCCCCCCCCCCCCCCCCCCCCCCCCCCCCCCCCCCCCCCCCCCCCCCCCCCCCCCCCCCCCCCCCCCCCCCCCCCCCCCCCCCCCCCCCCCCCCCCCCCCCCCCCCCCCCCCCCCCCCCCCCCCCCCCCCCCCCCCCCCCCCCCCCCCCCCCCCCCCCCCCCCCCCCCCCCCCCCCCCCCCCCCCCCCCCCCCCCCCCCCCCCCCCCCCCCCCCCCCCCCCCCCCCCCCCCCCCCCCCCCCCCCCCCCCCCCCCCCCCCCCCCCCCCCCCCCCCCCCCCCCCCCCCCCCCCCCCCCCCCCCCCCCCCCCCCCCCCCCCCCCCCCCCCCCCCCCCCCCCCCCCCCCCCCCCCCCCCCCCCCCCCCCCCCCCCCCCCCCCCCCCCCCCCCCCCCCCCCCCCCCCCCCCCCCCCCCCCCCCCCCCCCCCCCCCCCCCCCCCCCCCCCCCCCCCCCCCCCCCCCCCCCCCCCCCCCCCCCCCCCCCCCCCCCCCCCCCCCCCCCCCCCCCCCCCCCCCCCCCCCCCCCCCCCCCCCCCCCCCCCCCCCCCCCCCCCCCCCCCCCCCCCCCCCCCCCCCCCCCCCCCCCCCCCCCCCCCCCCCCCCCCCCCCCCCCCCCCCCCCCCCCCCCCCCCCCCCCCCCCCCCCCCCCCCCCCCCCCCCCCCCCCCCCCCCCCCCCCCCCCCCCCCCCCCCCCCCCCCCCCCCCCCCCCCCCCCCCCCCCCCCCCCCCCCCCCCCCCCCCCCCCCCCCCCCCCCCCCCCCCCCCCCCCCCCCCCCCCCCCCCCCCCCCCCCCCCCCCCCCCCCCCCCCCCCCCCCCCCCCCCCCCCCCCCCCCCCCCCCCCCCCCCCCCCCCCCCCCCCCCCCCCCCCCCCCCCCCCCCCCCCCCCCCCCCCCCCCCCCCCCCCCCCCCCCCCCCCCCCCCCCCCCCCCCCCCCCCCCCCCCCCCCCCCCCCCCCCCCCCCCCCCCCCCCCCCCCCCCCCCCCCCCCCCCCCCCCCCCCCCCCCCCCCCCCCCCCCCCCCCCCCCCCCCCCCCCCCCCCCCCCCCCCCCCCCCCCCCCCCCCCCCCCCCCCCCCCCCCCCCCCCCCCCCCCCCCCCCCCCCCCCCCCCCCCCCCCCCCCCCCCCCCCCCCCCCCCCCCCCCCCCCCCCCCCCCCCCCCCCCCCCCCCCCCCCCCCCCCCCCCCCCCCCCCCCCCCCCCCCCCCCCCCCCCCCCCCCCCCCCCCCCCCCCCCCCCCCCCCCCCCCCCCCCCCCCCCCCCCCCCCCCCCCCCCCCCCCCCCCCCCCCCCCCCCCCCCCCCCCCCCCCCCCCCCCCCCCCCCCCCCCCCCCCCCCCCCCCCCCCCCCCCCCCCCCCCCCCCCCCCCCCCCCCCCCCCCCCCCCCCCCCCCCCCCCCCCCCCCCCCCCCCCCCCCCCCCCCCCCCCCCCCCCCCCCCCCCCCCCCCCCCCCCCCCCCCCCCCCCCCCCCCCCCCCCCCCCCCCCCCCCCCCCCCCCCCCCCCCCCCCCCCCCCCCCCCCCCCCCCCCCCCCCCCCCCCCCCCCCCCCCCCCCCCCCCCCCCCCCCCCCCCCCCCCCCCCCCCCCCCCCCCCCCCCCCCCCCCCCCCCCCCCCCCCCCCCCCCCCCCCCCCCCCCCCCCCCCCCCCCCCCCCCCCCCCCCCCCCCCCCCCCCCCCCCCCCCCCCCCCCCCCCCCCCCCCCCCCCCCCCCCCCCCCCCCCCCCCCCCCCCCCCCCCCCCCCCCCCCCCCCCCCCCCCCCCCCCCCCCCCCCCCCCCCCCCCCCCCCCCCCCCCCCCCCCCCCCCCCCCCCCCCCCCCCCCCCCCCCCCCCCCCCCCCCCCCCCCCCCCCCCCCCCCCCCCCCCCCCCCCCCCCCCCCCCCCCCCCCCCCCCCCCCCCCCCCCCCCCCCCCCCCCCCCCCCCCCCCCCCCCCCCCCCCCCCCCCCCCCCCCCCCCCCCCCCCCCCCCCCCCCCCCCCCCCCCCCCCCCCCCCCCCCCCCCCCCCCCCCCCCCCCCCCCCCCCCCCCCCCCCCCCCCCCCCCCCCCCCCCCCCCCCCCCCCCCCCCCCCCCCCCCCCCCCCCCCCCCCCCCCCCCCCCCCCCCCCCCCCCCCCCCCCCCCCCCCCCCCCCCCCCCCCCCCCCCCCCCCCCCCCCCCCCCCCCCCCCCCCCCCCCCCCCCCCCCCCCCCCCCCCCCCCCCCCCCCCCCCCCCCCCCCCCCCCCCCCCCCCCCCCCCCCCCCCCCCCCCCCCCCCCCCCCCCCCCCCCCCCCCCCCCCCCCCCCCCCCCCCCCCCCCCCCCCCCCCCCCCCCCCCCCCCCCCCCCCCCCCCCCCCCCCCCCCCCCCCCCCCCCCCCCCCCCCCCCCCCCCCCCCCCCCCCCCCCCCCCCCCCCCCCCCCCCCCCCCCCCCCCCCCCCCCCCCCCCCCCCCCCCCCCCCCCCCCCCCCCCCCCCCCCCCCCCCCCCCCCCCCCCCCCCCCCCCCCCCCCCCCCCCCCCCCCCCCCCCCCCCCCCCCCCCCCCCCCCCCCCCCCCCCCCCCCCCCCCCCCCCCCCCCCCCCCCCCCCCCCCCCCCCCCCCCCCCCCCCCCCCCCCCCCCCCCCCCCCCCCCCCCCCCCCCCCCCCCCCCCCCCCCCCCCCCCCCCCCCCCCCCCCCCCCCCCCCCCCCCCCCCCCCCCCCCCCCCCCCCCCCCCCCCCCCCCCCCCCCCCCCCCCCCCCCCCCCCCCCCCCCCCCCCCCCCCCCCCCCCCCCCCCCCCCCCCCCCCCCCCCCCCCCCCCCCCCCCCCCCCCCCCCCCCCCCCCCCCCCCCCCCCCCCCCCCCCCCCCCCCCCCCCCCCCCCCCCCCCCCCCCCCCCCCCCCCCCCCCCCCCCCCCCCCCCCCCCCCCCCCCCCCCCCCCCCCCCCCCCCCCCCCCCCCCCCCCCCCCCCCCCCCCCCCCCCCCCCCCCCCCCCCCCCCCCCCCCCCCCCCCCCCCCCCCCCCCCCCCCCCCCCCCCCCCCCCCCCCCCCCCCCCCCCCCCCCCCCCCCCCCCCCCCCCCCCCCCCCCCCCCCCCCCCCCCCCCCCCCCCCCCCCCCCCCCCCCCCCCCCCCCCCCCCCCCCCCCCCCCCCCCCCCCCCCCCCCCCCCCCCCCCCCCCCCCCCCCCCCCCCCCCCCCCCCCCCCCCCCCCCCCCCCCCCCCCCCCCCCCCCCCCCCCCCCCCCCCCCCCCCCCCCCCCCCCCCCCCCCCCCCCCCCCCCCCCCCCCCCGTCATTCTGAGAAATCGCTCTTTGACCAGGACTGGCTAACAAAGGCGAAGATGATTCGGTGTTCGGCCCCCCTTCCTGAGGGTTTGGAGAATCCGGTACTGGAAAAGATGCTCGAGCTAGCACCTCCCCCCCCCCCCCCCCCCCCCCCCCCCCCCCCCCGGGGAATAATGAGGGCGAAAGCGGGCCCCCATCGCTACCAATTCCAACCGAGGGAATGAGCGCCTCCGTGAAGGAGGATAACCAAGGGGAAGAATCTGACCTTCTCTCGCTTCGGGGCCCCCCCCCCCCCCCCTGACATTCTCTCACCCCGGGGAAGGAAGAGGACTACCTCTGAAGATCCGGAAACCAAGGTTTCCAAACGGGAGAAGAAATCTCCACCAGAGGGTCCTGCCTTGGAGGGTGCTCTTGCCCCCCCCCCCCCCCCCCCCCCCCCCCCCCCCCCCCCCCCCCCCCCCCCCCCCCCCCCCCCCCCCCCCCCCCCCCCCCCCCCCCCGTTCGGATCTTAGCCCTTCTCAGCAGAGCTCGTCTTCGGGGGATCTTCTTCCGGAGATGATGGAGAGCGAAACGCCTCCCCCGGACTCCCCCGCTCAAGAAGCGGGCGACCTTGAAGTGTCGTCACCCCCCCCCCCCCCCCCCCCCCCCCCCCCCCCCCCCCCCCCCCCCCCCCCCCCCCCCCCCCCCCCCCCCCCCCCCCCCCCCCCCCCCCCCCCCCCCCCCCCCCCCCCCCCCCCCCCCCCCCCCCCCCCCCCCCCCCCCCCCCCCCCCCCCCCCCCCCCCCCCCCCCCCCCCCCCCCCCCCCCCCCCCCCCCCCCCCCCCCCCCCCCCCCCCCCCCCCCCCCCCCCCCCCCCCCCCCCCCCCCCCCCCCCCCCCCCCCCCCCCCCCCCCCCCCCCCCCCCCCCCCCCCCCCCCCCCCCCCCCCCCCCCCCCCCCCCCCCCCCCCCCCCCCCCCCCCCCCCCCCCCCCCCCCCCCCCCCCCCCCCCCCCCCCCCCCCCCCCCCCCCCCCCCCCCCCCCCCCCCCCCCCCCCCCCCCCCCCCCCCCCCCCCCCCCCCCCCCCCCCCCCCCCCCCCCCCCCCCCCCCCCCCCCCCCCCCCCCCCCCCCCCCCCCCCCCCCCCCCCCCCCCCCCCCCCCCCCCCCCCCCCCCCCCCCCCCCCCCCCCCCCCCCCCCCCCCCCCCCCCCCCCCCCCCCCCCCCCCCCCCCCCCCCCCCCCCCCCCCCCCCCCCCCCCCCCCCCCCCCCCCCCCCCCCCCCCCCCCCCCCCCCCCCCCCCCCCCCCCCCCCCCCCCCCCCCCCCCCCCCCCCCCCCCCCCCCCCCCCCCCCCCCCCCCCCCCCCCCCCCCCCCCCCCCCCCCCCCCCCCCCCCCCCCCCCCCCCCCCCCCCCCCCCCCCCCCCCCCCCCCCCCCCCCCCCCCCCCCCCCCCCCCCCCCCCCCCCCCCCCCCCCCCCCCCCCCCCCCCCCCCCCCCCCCCCCCCCCCCCCCCCCCCCCCCCCCCCCCCCCCCCCCCCCCCCCCCCCCCCCCCCCCCCCCCCCCCCCCCCCCCCCCCCCCCCCCCCCCCCCCCCCCCCCCCCCCCCCCCCCCCCCCCCCCCCCCCCCCCCCCCCCCCCCCCCCCCCCCCCCCCCCCCCCCCCCCCCCCCCCCCCCCCCCCCCCCCCCCCCCCCCCCCCCCCCCCCCCCCCCCCCCCCCCCCCCCCCCCCCCCCCCCCCCCCCCCCCCCCCCCCCCCCCCCCCCCCCCCCCCCCCCCCCCCCCCCCCCCCCCCCCCCCCCCCCCCCCCCCCCCCCCCCCCCCCCCCCCCCCCCCCCCCCCCCCCCCCCCCCCCCCCCCCCCCCCCCCCCCCCCCCCCCCCCCCCCCCCCCCCCCCCCCCCCCCCCCCCCCCCCCCCCCCCCCCCCCCCCCCCCCCCCCCCCCCCCCCCCCCCCCCCCCCCCCCCCCCCCCCCCCCCCCCCCCCCCCCCCCCCCCCCCCCCCCCCCCCCCCCCCCCCCCCCCCCCCCCCCCCCCCCCCCCCCCCCCCCCCCCCCCCCCCCCCCCCCCCCCCCCCCCCCCCCCCCCCCCCCCCCCCCCCCCCCCCCCCCCCCCCCCCCCCCCCCCCCCCCCCCCCCCCCCCCCCCCCCCCCCCCCCCCCCCCCCCCCCCCCCCCCCCCCCCCCCCCCCCCCCCCCCCCCCCCCCCCCCCCCCCCCCCCCCCCCCCCCCCCCCCCCCCCCCCCCCCCCCCCCCCCCCCCCCCCCCCCCCCCCCCCCCCCCCCCCCCCCCCCCCCCCCCCCCCCCCCCCCCCCCCCCCCCCCCCCCCCCCCCCCCCCCCCCCCCCCCCCCCCCCCCCCCCCCCCCCCCCCCCCCCCCCCCCCCCCCCCCCCCCCCCCCCCCCCCCCCCCCCCCCCCCCCCCCCCCCCCCCCCCCCCCCCCCCCCCCCCCCCCCCCCCCCCCCCCCCCCCCCCCCCCCCCCCCCCCCCCCCCCCCCCCCCCCCCCCCCCCCCCCCCCCCCCCCCCCCCCCCCCCCCCCCCCCCCCCCCCCCCCCCCCCCCCCCCCCCCCCCCCCCCCCCCCCCCCCCCCCCCCCCCCCCCCCCCCCCCCCCCCCCCGGGTTTAGCCTCTCCGATCTCGTGGTAGATCAACTCTTGTAATACTCATATCATCAAGAATAAATCAAGCAAGATGTAGGGTTTTACCTCCATCAAGAGGGCCCGAACCTGGGTAAAACATCGTGTTCCCTGCCTCCTATTACCATCCACCTTAGACGCACAGTTCGGGACCCCCTACCCGAGATCCGCCGGTTTTGACATCGACATTGGTGCTTTCATTGAGAGTTCCTCTGTGTCGTCACCGTTAGGCTTGATGGCTCCTACTATCATCGATAGCGATGTGGTCCAGGGTGAGACTTTTCTCCCCGGACAGATCTTTGTGTTTGGCGGCTTCGCACTGCGGGCCAACTCGCTTGGCCATCTGGAGTAGATCGAAAGTTACGCCCCTGGCCACCAGGTCAGGTTTGGAAACTTAAATTACATGGTCGATATCCGCGGAGACTTGATCTTCGACGGATTCGAGCCCTTGCCTTGTGCGCCACGCGGTCACGATGAGTACGATCTAGCTCTACCATCGGACAGTGTTCAAGAAATCGCACAGGCAGCCGCTCCGACCCTCAATTTGGAGCCGGTTGCGCCATCCATGGACGGGTGGATAGACCCCGTCGCGGAGGCCATATCCTTTGTGGCGATCGAGCCGAATATCGACCTTACCCTTCACGAGAGCCGTGTTGCCAAACTGCCGGATCCTTCTCCGACCATGGACTCCGAACCGCCTGCGCCCGTTCCTATCGAATCTGATTGGGCGCCGATCATGGAGTTTACCCCCACAGATATTTTTCAGCACTCGCCCTTCGGCGACATACTGAACTCATTAAGGTCTCTCTCCTTGTCAGGAGGATCCTGGCCGAACTATGTCCGGCAGGATTGGGATGCAGATGACGAAGAAATTCGCCGCCCACCCACCACCCACTTAGTAGCCACTATCGACGACTTAACCGACATGCTTGACTTAGACTCCGAAGACATCGACGGTATGGACGACGGTGCGGGAGACGAAGAGGAACCACTGCCCATAGGGCACTGGACAGCCACCTCATCATACGATATATACATGGTGGACACACCCAAAGAGGGCAATGGCGACGAGACAATGGAGGATGACCCCTCCAAGAAGCAACCCAAGCGCCAGCATCAGCGGCGCCGCTCTAAGTCCCGCCAGGGCAAAAGTGGTGATACCGGCACCGGAGATAATAGCACTCCGATAGTGCCGAAGACAACAATAATCCCCTCCAGCAAGATTTAGAGCAGGAGGATGGAGGAGACAGCCCTCCTGAGAGAGCGGCAGATGGAGAGGCGGAGGATGATAATTACATGCCTCCCTCCATAGACGAGGCAAGCCTCGACGATGACGAATTCGTCGTGCTAGAGGATCCCGTCGAACAAGAGCGCTTCAAGCGCTGGCTTATAGCCACGGCAAATAGCCTTAAGAAAAAGCAGCATCAGCTTCAAGCTGATCAAGATTTGCTAGCTGACAGATGGACTGAAGTCCTGGCGGCCGAGGAATATAAACTCGAATGCCCCTCCAAGAGTTACCCAAAGTGCAGGTTGCTACCCCGACTTGAGGAGGAAGCACCGAAACCTACATCCCCGGCGTATGACACGGCTGATCGGCCACCTCGTGGCCGCGACAGAGAGACATTCCAAGCCAAAAGCTCAGCCCGCACCCCGACGCCATTCAAATAAAAAGGCATGGGGAAATACGCTAGACCTACGAGATGTATTGGAGGACAAAGCAAAACATGCAAGATCGATCTATTAGGGGGTCTCCGGACGGCCGGACTATATCCTTTGGCCGGACTGTTGGACTATGAAGATACAAGATTGAAGACTTCGTCTCGTGTCCGGGTGGGACTCTACTTGGCGTGGAAGGCAAGCTAGGCAATACAGATATGTATATCTCCTCCTTTGTAACCGACCTTGTGTAACCCTAGCCCCCCCGGTGTCTATATAAACCAGAGGGTTTTAGTCCGTAGGACAATATACAATCATACCATAGGCTAGCTTCTAGGGTTTAGCCTCTCCCCCCCCCCCCCCCCCCCCCCCCCCCCCCCCCCCCCCCCCCCCCCCCCCCCCCCCCCCCCCCCCCCCCCCCCCCCCCCCCCCCCCCCCCCCCCCCCCCCCCCCCCCCCCCCCCCCCCCCCCCCCCCCCCCCCCCCCCCCCCCCCCCCCCCCCCCCCCCCCCCCCCCCCCCCCCCCCCCCCCCCCCCCCCCCCCCCCCCCCCCCCCCCCCCCCCCCCCCCCCCCCCCCCCCCCCCCCCCCCCCCCCCCCCCCCCCCCCCCCCCCCCCCCCCCCCCCCCCCCCCCCCCCCCCCCCCCCCCCCCCCCCCCCCCCCCCCCCCCCCCCCCCCCCCCCCCCCCCCCCCCCCCCCCCCCCCCCCCCCCCCCCCCCCCCCCCCCCCCCCCCCCCCCCCCCCCCCCCCCCCCCCCCCCCCCCCCCCCCCCCCCCCCCCCCCCCCCCCCCCCCCCCCCCCCCCCCCCCCCCCCCCCCCCCCCCCCCCCCCCCCCCCCCCCCCCCCCCCCCCCCCCCCCCCCCCCCCCCCCCCCCCCCCCCCCCCCCCCCCCCCCCCCCCCCCCCCCCCCCCCCCCCCCCCCCCCCCCCCCCCCCCCCCCCCCCCCCCCCCCCCCCCCCCCCCCCCCCCCCCCCCCCCCCCCCCCCCCCCCCCCCCCCCCCCCCCCCCCCCCCCCCCCCCCCCCCCCCCCCCCCCCCCCCCCCCCCCCCCCCCCCCCCCCCCCCCCCCCCCCCCCCCCCCCCCCCCCCCCCCCCCCCCCCCCCCCCCCCCCCCCCCCCCCCCCCCCCCCCCCCCCCCCCCCCCCCCCCCCCCCCCCCCCCCCCCCCCCCCCCCCCCCCCCCCCCCCCCCCCCCCCCCCCCCCCCCCCCCCCCCCCCCCCCCCCCCCCCCCCCCCCCCCCCCCCCCCCCCCCCCCCCCCCCCCCCCCCCCCCCCCCCCCCCCCCCCCCCCCCCCCCCCCCCCCCCCCCCCCCCCCCCCCCCCCCCCCCCCCCCCCCCCCCCCCCCCCCCCCCCCCCCCCCCCCCCCCCCCCCCCCCCCCCCCCCCCCCCCCCCCCCCCCCCCCCCCCCCCCCCCCCCCCCCCCCCCCCCCCCCCCCCCCCCCCCCCCCCCCCCCCCCCCCCCCCCCCCCCCCCCCCCCCCCCCCCCCCCCCCCCCCCCCCCCCCCCCCCCCCCCCCCCCCCCCCCCCCCCCCCCCCCCCCCCCCCCCCCCCCCCCCCCCCCCCCCCCCCCCCCCCCCCCCCCCCCCCCCCCCCCCCCCCCCCCCCCCCCCCCCCCCCCCCCCCCCCCCCCCCCCCCCCCCCCCCCCCCCCCCCCCCCCCCCCCACCATGTATATGTCATATGACGAGGTGGCTTTCCAGTGCCCTATAGGTGCTGGTTCATGTTCGTCTCCTACATCGTCGTCCATACTGTCGATGTCTTCGGAGTCGAAGTCAAGCATGTCGGTTAAATCATCGACAGTGGCTACGAAGTGGGTGGTGGGTGGGCATCGAATTTCTTCGTCATCCCCATCCCAATCATGTTGGCCATAATCCGGCCAGGGCTCTCCTGACAAAGAGAGAGACCTTAGTGAATTCAGAATGTCGCCGAAGGGCGAGTGCTGAAAGATATCCGCGGTGGTGAATTCCATGATCGGCGCCCAATTGGATTCGATTGGCAAGGGCGCGGATGGTGCGGAGTCCGAAAAAGAGTCCGGCACCTTGGAGTCACGGGCTGCGCAGAGGGTTAGGCTGGTGTTCGGCTCGATCGCCGTTGACACTGCAGCCCCTGAGGCGGTGTCTAACCACCCGTCATCGACTAGCGCAATTGGCTCCAAACTAAGGGTCGAAGCTGATGCGGGCGCAGCCTCTGGGGTACTGTTCGGTGGTAGAGCTAGGTCATACCCATCGCGACAGTGCGACGCGCCCGGTTGTGGCTCGAATCCATCGAAGATCAAGTCTTCGCGGATGTCGGCCGTGTAGTTCAACTTCCAAATCTGACCTGATGGCTAGGGGCATAGCTTTTAATCTGCTCCAGATGGCCAAGCGAATTAGCCCGTAGTGCAAAGCCGCCGAATACGAAGATCTGTCCGGGGAGAAAAGTCTCACCCTGGACCGCATCGCTATCGATGATAGTAGGAGCCATCAAGCCTAATCCGCTATCCCGTTGCCATTGCCTTCTTTGGGTGTATCCACCATGTATATGTCATATGACGAGGTGGCTTTCCCCCCCCCCCCCCCCCCCCCCCCCCCCCCCCCCCCCCCCCCCCCCCCCCCCCCCCCCCCCCCCCCCCCCCCCCCCCCCCCCCCCCCCCCCCCCCCCCCCCCCCCCCCCCCCCCCCCCCCCCCCCCCCCCCCCCCCCCCCCCCCCCCCCCCCCCCCCCCCCCCCCCCCCCCCCCCCCCCCCCCCCCCCCCCCCCCCCCCCCCCCCCCCCCCCCCCCCCCCCCCCCCCCCCCCCCCCCCCCCCCCCCCCCCCCCCCCCCCCCCCCCCCCCCCCCCCCCCCCCCCCCCCCCCCCCCCCCCCCCCCCCCCCCCCCCCCCCCCCCCCCCCCCCCCCCCCCCCCCCCCCCCCCCCTCAAGAGGTTATTAGTTAAATGGAACAAAGAATCACTCATAATCTAATAGTCTGGCCAAAGGACATAGTCCGACTGTCCGGAGACCCCCTAATCCAGGACTCCCTCAGGCATACTTGCGAATTCATACCTCTTCGATGGAGGCTCGGCCGTATCTTTCTTTGCCTTCATCTTGGAAGGCTTTCCTGGTATGGGGGACACTCTCTTCGGAGACGCTCCTGGGGCACACCGAACGCTTCCCCTTCTAAGCACAGGGCATTGCGGTGGGTAAGGAGGAATGAGAAAACTCTTTTGGATAAGGTGTCTTCGGATTACTTATGCGTGAAGCAGGAAGGAGGCCGGGGTAATCGGCGATAATGGGTACATATGTACCGTCATAGCTCATTTGATAAAATACTCCATCCTCAAGCTCCACAAATATGTCCGGATCTTCCTCATGTCTGGGATCAGGATCCCGGTTGCGATTCTCCGGCTGAGGGGTAGGGTCATGGATCCCCTCGCAGCCTCTCGCCATTCCTGTTATGAGTAAGATAAGATGATGCCTGTCAAGAATGATTCAAGGACAAGAATAAAATAAGTGGAGCTGAACCTTACCCAGCTGGGAGGATTATACATGGAAAACCCGTCTCGGATTTGGAGACGGGTGAACTCCTCCTTCTACCCTTTATACAGCTCGCCCAGTATTTTGGCTAGGGCGGCAGGAGTCTTTGGGACCTTTCGGCCATAGCATGAGGCGTCATCTTCTCCGTTATACTACCACATGGGCAGCCCTCTGTATTGAAGCGGTTGGACCCC
>JAAAWM010009430.1:0-23291 GCA_036873465.1 Thinopyrum obtusiflorum | reverse complement strand
TACTCACCCACACCCCTGTTATTCTGCGGCGACGGCAGCCTCACACCGCAGCGAACCAGTGAACCCTCGTACTCCTCTACGCGTGGGCATCCACTGCCGCGTCTTTCCCGGCTCCGCGTCGTCCCTTTCCTAGGCCTCGCCGTCGTCCACCGCCCTGGTGCTCTTGGCGCTGCGTGGTCGGCATGGTCAAGGAACGACTTCCATCGGACGTGGACTGTATGTGGAGAGGCTGACAGCTGGGTCCATGACCGCAGCAAGGAAGTGCCTCCTTATTACGTGCAAAATAATTATTCCTCCACCTGACAGCGGGGACCCACCGGACGGGCCACCGTATTTCACGAAAAAAACGTTTGCGCAATCAACTACCTCCTTATTACGCGAAAAAAAATGATTCATCCCACTGACATCTGGGGCGCACCGGTTGGGAGGCTGACCTGTGGGCCTACTAAGTTGACGCGTACGCAGGGCTTGTCAACTTAGTCAACAAACGATTCTAGCAGCAGTAACCGTTGGATTTGAATCGAATGGTCCTGCTGCTTCTTCAATCGCTGCTCTTCTTGCACCAGCCGCCCAAACCATCGCCAGGGAGACCGCCTGCTCCTGCCTCTAGTGACCGGTTGTGCTGCCGTTGAGACCTCATCACCCCCTACTACTCCCACCGCTAGCCAAGCCCTGCGGCGACGGCAGCCTCACACCGCAGCCGAACCAGTGAACCCTCGTACTCCTCTCCGCGTGGGCATCCACTGCGGCGTCTTCCCCGGCTCCGCGTCGTCCCCTTCCTAGGCCTCGCCGTCGTCCACCGCCTTGGTGCTCTCGGCGCGGCGTGGTCCACGACATTCCATCGGAAGAGTACTGTACGTGGAGAGGCTGACAGCTGGGTCCACGGCCACAACCCAGTTTTTTTGTGATTTGCCAAGTAAGTCGCTTTGTCAGGCCTGTTGGGCTGCAAATCTTTCAAGACGCGGAGAGCTTTCATTCGGCTGGCCAAGAAAATGGCCCATCTGTAATGAGAATGGGCTGTACATTTTTAAAACACATCAAACCCGCAATTAGTTTTAAATATCTTTTTTTTCATTTCGAGATTTTAAATTACATTAATTTTTGCGTGGAGAATTTGTTGGATTTTATATTGATATACATTTATTTTTAAAATCAGTTTGAATGTGAGTCAAAATTTCGGGATTAAAAACAGTTCGGACCGCACCGAAATATGCAAAATTTCGTATAATTTTTTAACCGTGGCCACAATATGGGTTGTAATGCTAACAAAAAGAATATGGGCTCCAAAAAAACCTTAATAATTAGCAAATGGGCTGTAAATTATTAGAAATAATGGCAGATGGGCTGTATGCTGTTTTCCACAGATTTGAGGCTTTCCTAAAAAAAGGTTGACGCACAAGCACTGACTGTTGGATGTCCATCCAACGGCCGTCGTGCTTCTTCAATCTCTGCTCTTCCTGCTCCAGCCGCTCAAACAAGCGCCGGCGGAACTGCCTGCTGCCTCCTCCCCGCGGCCGGATCTGCTGCCGCGCAGGCCTCACCGCCCCATCGTACTCCCATCGCTGGCCTAGCCATCCCTCTACTCACCCACACCTGCTGTTATTCTTCGGCGATGGCAGACGAACCAGTAAACCCTCGTACAGTCGTACTCCCCTCCGCGTGGGAAACAACTGCCGAGTCTTCCCTGCCTCCGTGTCGTTCCCTTCCTAGGCCCCGCCGTCGTCCACCGCACTGGTGCTCTCGGCGTGGCCTGGTCAACGTGGTCAATGACCGACATGCATCTGAAGTGGACTGTACGTGGAGAGGCCGACAGCTGGGTCCACGGCCGCACACAAGGAAATGCCTCCTTATTACGCGTAAAATAATGATTCCTCCACCTGACATCAGGGACCCACCGAAAGGGCCTCTGTATTTCACGAAAAAAACGTTACCGCTGCTGACAGC
Organism: Thinopyrum obtusiflorum; assembly: GCA_036873465.1. Taxonomy (NCBI): domain Eukaryota; kingdom Viridiplantae; phylum Streptophyta; class Magnoliopsida; order Poales; family Poaceae; genus Thinopyrum; species Thinopyrum obtusiflorum. The sequence goes on along the minus strand of JAAAWM010009430.1, from coordinate 21,347 downwards.
TCGGATCCACCAGCTATATCTTCGCATGCAAGGAAGTGCCTCCTTATTACGAACAAAAAAATGAATACTCCCCCTGTTAGCTGGGACCCAGTATAGTGGCAGGCTCCCCCCCCCCCCCCCCCCCCCCCCCCCCCCCCCCCCCCCCCCCCCCCCCCCCCCCCCCCCCCCCCCCCCCCCCCCCCCCCCCCCCCCCCCCCCCCCCCCCCCCCCCCCCCCCCCCCCCCCCCCCCCCCCCCCCCCCCCCCCCCCCCCCCCCCCCCCCCCCCCCCCCCCCCCCCCCCCCCCCCCCCCCCCCCCCCCCCCCCCCCCCCCCCCCCCCCCCCCCCCCCCCCCCCCCCCCCCCCCCCCCCCCCCCCCCCCCCCCCCCCCCCCCCCCCCCCCCCCCCCCCCCCCCCCCCCCCCCCCCCCCCCCCCCCCCCCCCCCCCCCCCCCCCCCCCCCCCCCCCCCCCCCCCCCCCCCCCCCCCCCCCCCCCCCCCCCCCCCCCCCCCCCCCCCCCCCCCCCCCCCCCCCCCCCCCCCCCCCCCCCCCCCCCCCCCCCCCCCCCCCCCCCCCCCCCCCCCCCCCCCCCCCCCCCCCCCCCCCCCCCCCCCCCCCCCCCCCCCCCCCCCCCCCCCCCCCCCCCCCCCCCCCCCCCCCCCCCCCCCCCCCCCCCCCCCCCCCCCCCCCCCCCCCCCCCCCCCCCCCCCCCCCCCCCCCCCCCCCCCCCCCCCCCCCCCCCCCCCCCCCCCCCCCCCCCCCCCCCCCCCCCCCCCCCCCCCCCCCCCCCCCCCCCCCCCCCCCCCCCCCCCCCCCCCCCCCCCCCCCCCCCCCCCCCCCCCCCCCCCCCCCCCCCCCCCCCCCCCCCCCCCCCCCCCCCCCCCCCCCCCCCCCCCCCCCCCCCCCCCCCCCCCCCCCCCCCCCCCCCCCCCCCCCCCCCCCCCCCCCCCCCCCCCCCCCCCCCCCCCCCCCCCCCCCCCCCCCCCCCCCCCCCCCCCCCCCCCCCCCCCCCCCCCCCCCCCTGACCAGGCCGCGCCAAGAGCACCAGGGCGGTGGACGACGGCGAGGCCTAGGAAGGGAACGACACGGAGGCAGGGAAAACTCGGCAGTTGTTTCCCACGCGAAGGGGAGTATGACTGTACAAGGGTTTATTGGTTTGTCTGCCGTCACCGGAGAATAACAGCAGGTGTGGGTGAGTAGAGGGATGGCTAGGCCAGCAATGGGAGTACGGTGGGGCGGTGAGGCCTGCGCGGCAGCACAGCCGGCCACGGGGAGGAGGGAGCAGGTAGTCCCGCCGGCGCCTGTTTGAGCGGCTGGAGCAGGAAGAGCAGAGATTGAAGAAGCATGACGGCCGTTGGATGGCCATCCAACAGTCACTTATTGTGCATTAACCTTTCTTTTTTAGGAAAGCCTCAAATCTTTGGAAAACAGCATACAGCCCATCTGCCATTATTTCTAATAATTTACAGCCCATTTGCTAATTATTAAGGTTTTTTTGGAGTCCATATTCTTTTTGTTAGCATTACAGCCCATATTGTGGCCACAGTTAAAAAATTATACGAAATTTTGCATATTTCGGTGCGGTCCGAACTGTTTTTAATCCCAAAATTTTGACTCACATTCAAACTGATTTTAAAAATAAATGTATATCAATATAAAATCCAACAAATTCTCCACGCGTAAAAATTAATGTAATTTCAAATCTCGAAATGAAGAAAAGATTTTTGAAACTAATTGCCGGTTTGATGTGTTTTAAAAATGTACAGTCCATTTCTCATTACCGATGGGCCATTTTCTCGGCTAGCCGAATGAAAGCTGTCCTCATCTCGAAAGATTTGCAGCCCAACAGGCCTGACAAAGCGACTTACTTGGCAATTCACAAAAAAAACTGGGCTGTGGCCGTGGACCCAGCTATCAGCCTCTCCACGTATAGTACTCTTCCGATGGAATGTCGTTGACCACGTTGACGACGCCGCGCCGAGAGCACCAAGGTGGTGGACGACGGCGAGGCCTAGGAATGGGACAACGCGGAGCCGGGGAAGGCGCAACAGTGGATGCCCACGCGGAGAGGAGTATGAGGGTTCACTGGTTCGGCTGCAGTGTGAGGCTACCCCCCCCCCCCCCCCCCCCCCCCCCCCCCCCCCCCCCCCCCCCCCCCCCCCCCCCCCCCCCCCCCCCCCCCCCCCCCCCCCCCCCCCCCCCCCCCCCCCCCCCCCCCCCCCCCCCCCCCCCCCCCCCCCCCCCCCCCCCCCCCCCCCCCCCCCCCCCCCCCCCCCCCCCCCCCCCCCCCCCCCCCCCCCCCCCCCCCCCCCCCCCCCCCCCCCCCCCCCCCCCCCCCCCCCCCCCCCCCCCCCCCCCCCCCCCCCCCCCCCCCCCCCCCCCCCCCCCCCCCCCCCCCCCCCCCCCCCCCCCCCCCCCCCCCCCCCCCCCCCCCCCCCCCCCCCCCCCCCCCCCCCCCCCCCCCCCCCCCCCCCCCCCCCCCCCCCCCCCCCCCCCCCCCCCCCCCCCCCCCCCCCCCCCCCCCCCCCCCCCCCCCCCCCCCCCCCCCCCCCCCCCCCCCCCCCCCCCCCCCCCCCCCCCCCCCCCCCCCCCCCCCCCCCCCCCCCCCCCCCCCCCCCCCCCCCCCCCCCCCCCCCCCCCCCCCCCCCCCCCCCCCCCCCCCCCCCCCCCCCCCCCCCCCCCCCCCCCCCCCCCCCCCCCCCCCCCCCCCCCCCCCCCCCCCCCCCCCCCCCCCCCCCCCCCCCCCCCCCCCCCCCCCCCCCCCCCCCCCCCCCCCCCCCCCCCCCCCCCCCCCCCCCCCCCCCCCCCCCCCCCCCCCCCCCCCCCCCCCCCCCCCCCCCCCCCCCCCCCCCCCCCCCCCCCCCCCCCCCCCCCCCCCCCCCCCCCCCCCCCCCCCCCCCCCCCCCCCCCCCCCCCCCCCCCCCCCCCCCCCCCCCCCCCCCCCCCCCCCCCCCCCCCCCCCCCCCCCCCCCCCCCCCCCCCCCCCCCCCCCCCCAATAAAAATGGACCGGATCTATTTACGACGTTGACTACGATTTGCATGGGTCCACTGGTTGTAGGAAGAAAATGCTGGGAGAAAGAAGACTGGTCGCTTTCTTTGCCGAAGAATAATATCGACTGAATGTAACGACACTATCATAGGAAATAATATCCTCCTGTTAAATCGTGAATTTAAAGAACTCGTGCATGAGCATTTAGCTTTATTTATTATTTACTTATTTATGTTTAGGGGACCATGAGCATGTACCTGGGCCGGATTCATGTCAGAGCCTCCCTTCCAGTTAATTATGGGTTTCTCTATTGGGCCTTCATCAGTGGGCTGCATGTTATCAACAAGTGGAAAAATGTGTTCCGTACGAAAAATAGTATGCGCTACGTACGGTACGGGGCACTAAAGGATCGAACCGTGCAACGACTTCCAAAACATTTTGTTTGTCGTTCTAACAACACATTTATTCAACCAACAGACGAAATATACTACTGATTGTACATTGAAAATAGCAGCAGCAGCAGCAACCAGGGCTGGGGGTGCAACAGAAGCAATAAGCAGGCCAGAAGAGTGAAGACGCAACTCTCTCTTCCAAACCAAACATCAGCCATCATTACAAAAGGGCTACCAAAAAAGAACAAGTGTATGCAACAAACTAAATAAAGATCCTACTACACCAAGTGTACGCATCTAACTAACTGGCTCAGTTAGACATTACTATTTATTAAGCTGTGGAGATTAGCTGACGGCTTGAACCAGATGGGTGCCTGACGGGGGGAAATCCAGCCAGCAGGTTGAAGTCTGATACTTGTGACCCTCTCTCCTACTTTGGGCTACAGAGCATGGCGGCACATATCAGGGTATGGTGCATGCAGAGACGCATGGTACGCTGTGTACACACAGTTTTGCCTGATGAACCAAACCGCGCTGCCATCATGATCCTTGCCGTCGGTTATCTCCTGGTTAATCGGATAATTCAGTCCGACAAACAGAGAGCGTGTACCAAGGCTACTTACCAACATCCAGTCAAAAATTCCTGAAGGCCCAGAGAAGCTGGGATCCTGCTCAAAGACCTTGCAGTGACTGTGATTGTATCCCGTGAAACAACACGTCCGGTACGTGCGAACGATCATCAATCGTTCGCCGTCGTCTGATCGAGCCAGGAACCACCTGCAACTGCCATGCCGCTTTTCTTTGAAAGGTTCTGGGATTAGGAAGGGTAGGGACACCAGGCGGCCTACAACATCATATCAAGTTGGAGTCAAATAACCCTCAAAAAAAGTTGGAGTCAAATAAAAAAAGGGCTCTTGATGTAGTCAATCTTAAGAACAGCATGTTATGAGAATGAATATTTTTTCAGTAAATGTTGACAGCAATATAAGCAAGCCATCATGATATCATAGGAAAGTAACATACTGCTGTAACAGCCATTTGTAGCGATGACTGGAGTAGGCCAGCAATACGTCCAGCCATAGAAGGAGTCGACAGCATAAATGAAGCCCTTGTGTTCAATGGCATCAGAGAACCATGGAGGATGTATGATCCTGCGATGGACGTGCAGATTTATCCACTTACCGCAGTGACCTGTCAGATAGGCGAGACCGCGGTTGAAGAACGCAATTAGCCTGAAGTCTTTATAATTCGCAGATCTTGTGGGCACTTGGCAGATTACAACCTTGAGCAAATCAAACTTGGTATCATGTTGGCTACTGTAAGATTCTGAGTATTCTGGGCCGCGGTGCCAAAGCAGTGCAGTGTTAATCGAAGGAAGGGGGATCAATCGCCGGGTGTAGACCTCCACGAGCATCCAGCTGCCGCGACCGTCGACGAGCACCATCCAAGACGTGTTCTTGCCGACCCAGTACATACCGTTAATGTAGTTGAGGGTGACGGGGATTGGATCGCAGTCAAGGGGGTTGATGCTCGCCACCCTACGATCGTTATGCTATGTGACATGCCGCTTCTGAAGATCAGGCGGCATCAGCAAGCAAGGAGCTGGCTTAAAAAGCTCCGGCCTGAGGGCTTTGAGTAAACGGTACAGCCCCGACGAGCACGCGGCAAGCGGCATGGTACTGAGATTGTCCACACGTGAAACAATGAGCTTGATTACCTCTGTGGGGAGCGAATTCCAGCCACTCTTTTGGTGGACGCTGCTCGGTTCTACCATTGTTAGTGCTTGGGTTTCGGATGAGGGGGGAGGCGCCTTAGCGGGGATGGAAGATTGGACGAGGGGGGGAGGCGCATTAGCGGGGATGGAAGAGCGGACAAAGATGGAGAAGCGAATATGTGCTGCGGCAAGTGGATAGGTGATGATGACTACAGCATGCCGCTTGACTTACGAGACACATACCAGCAGCGTAGGGTCATATCGAAGTCAGACAACTTGCTTGAGTGATCACAGTACTGGTACTCCCTACAGTACCTTCTACTATGCCCTAACTTGCTTGAGTAGAGTAGTAGTGGAGTAGGACTCTGCTCTACTACTAGCACCGGAGGAGTAGTATGTTCTAATCTAAAATAGTTACAAACTTCAATGCCCGAGCGTGGAACAACTACGAACCGCCATCGGTGCTAACTCCAATCCTGCAAGTCATGGATTTGTTTCTTTTTAACTTTCTGTACGAATCTGTAGCCAGCCTGCAAGTCATGTACACTGTACTGATAGTGGAACCCATAGAGTACTTAGAATACAAGATCTTGCTCTATTGGAGTATCGCGCATGAATAAAAGTGTATCCATTTATGGTTTAGTCTAGAATCTTCCATGTATGAATTTTTACTACAGTACTGGTGAAAGACTTATGATGAACCATTTCTTACATATCCTCTGCCCCCTTCCAAGTCATCCTGATTTAATCCCTCCGTCTAGGTGTATAAGGGCATGGTTAATACTTAAATAGTATAGCCAACTATTGACTATAAGAAAGTGCAATGTCATCTGTAGCCAACATGTATAACAATGGATATTCAAAAACTAATTCTTGAAGATCATTTCCTGCAAAGCACAATAAGAGTTATTTCATCACAAGTTTTGGATGCAGGTTGAATAGTTGAACACTTTTGTTTGCAAAAGATACTTTTTTATCTATTTCACCCGGATGTTTGTGAGCTCTAGAGATGAAATAATATCCGAACAAACCTATCGATACCCGTTACACATGAGATGACCCCCACATCCTTTGTCAAAATAAACAACTCCTCGATCAATGAATTTCACTCTTTCATGCAACGCACGGGCACCTTACTATAGATTAGTACGACCAAAAATTGAAATAACATTATATATAGTACGATAAATGATGATGCATGTCACCTAAAATTATATCATTGAAAACTATGTTCAAATACGAATCCAACGATATTGTTTTTGTTGACATGCACTAACATTTTGTCAGATAATCTTCAGTCAAATTCAATGGGGGATAAACCACGACCGATGTAGTAGTACTAGTGTAGAGGGCGGCGCTGCACGGGAGTCTCACCCCGCTCGTGGCGCGGCAGTAAAGCCGTCATATCACAAAACCCAACGACTCCCAGTAATAAGTGGCCTGGTAAAATAAACGGACAAGCAACCATCACATCCCTCGGTCTTTTTTGCATTTCATCTCTCTGCGTTTACTTTCTCCGGTTCATCTCGCACACTCGATCCCTAGCTACTACTCCTAGTATCCCTAGCTACTACTCCTAGGGCCAGTTCTTTTGGTGGCTTCCCCAGCTTTTCCCATAAGACTAGTCACAGTGGAGAGTAACATTAAGGCGCCTCACTCATTTATTTGGGCTTCTAAACTACTACTAGTAGTACCTCCGTCTTGGTTTATTCCTCACCATTGTAATTTGTGCTAAATTTTGACCAAAGATTTAACTGATAAAATGTTAGTGCATGTGACATGCACTAACATTTCATTAGTTAAATTTATGATCAAAATTTGACACAGATTACAATGGGGACCAATAAACCAGGATGGAGGTAGTAGTTATGGGATTACTAATCTAGAAGCCTAAAAGAACTGGCCCCTGGTACTCCTACTAGTAGTAGTACTCAAGTTGGAATTCCAATTGCACGGCACAACTTGTTAGGAAAAAAATTCGATACAGGGTGTAGGAAGCGGTTTGGGAATTTGCATGCCTTTCCAACCAGTGAGATACTCCATACAAAGTACGACAAAGAAATAACCACAGAGAAGGAAGCTAAAAGTAAACAATCAAACGAGCATTTTTGCATTTGTTTTGCATTGAATCGTTTCACAAGCTTGACTAGTGCTGTTTTTCTACTTTTACAAAAACCGCATCGTAATGTTAAAACGTGCATTTGCACATACATAAGTAATAGTAGTACTCCCTCCGTCTAGGTGTATAAGTCTTCCCTCCTTCTTGGTCACGGTGCACAACCAAAGATGACTTATTGACCTGGACGGAGGGAGTAGCACAGTCTGCAAGCATATATAGAGAGAGACGTGTAGTGCGATAGTATATAGTAAAGTTTGTGCTATATGCACGTACTTGCAAAATGCGTACGGATACACAAGGTTTCCAAACTTTCCCTTTTACATACTTAATTAAGGACGCTAATAATTCCTGAACGTTTGGGATTTATCATTTGCGTCCCAAAACTAATAAGATCGCCTTACGAAACAAAAATTATATGTGGCACCCCGGCTCAACGAACCGGTTTACCAGTGTTTCCAACCCAGAGATCATGTCTTCTGGAAACACACAACAACTTGGAACAGAACATAGCTGAACTTTTATTGATAACAGTCGAGTACAAGCTCATATTTTACATGATCATCGAGGCCAGAAGCACTCCTGGTGCTGCAACAATATCTACATTATTTATCGAACATAACAGGGCCTCGGCATAACTGATGGAATACTACATCGGAAGACTAAAGCGGAATACTAGTGCATAGCGGAACATGATAGCGACTCCAACCACAGGGACACTGTTGTGGACACATCCTAGGCATCGCAACACGGACATCGAGACCTCCGTCTCAGTCTTCTCCTGCATCTGGCATGATACGCCAGGTGAGTACTTTGAATGTACTCGCAAGCACATGACAACCAAATATGCAACAAATAATAGCATGGCAAAGAGCATATTAAACATTCAGTTATTCACTTACTGCCGGTCACTTACTCCTCTCTGGGTTGTCTCACAACCCTTGAAATACTCGACCGCACCGAGTACTTCCATCCACAAGACAAGTTCTTCCATCATTACTATAGTTATTATGGTTGATCATCTAAAGAGGTCTGGTCGGGCTGTCCAATACCGTGGACGCGGCTATTCGAATAGATTTTACACTCTAGAGAGGTTGCGCACTTTACCCACACTATGGAGCACTGACCTCGTAATCCCATTCGGGTGGACCAGCGTTGCTCCAATGAAACCTGCCTGACTCGTGACTCTTCCATCGTACCACCGGCACTCATCCTCCCTCGGAGGCCTGCCCTGGGTGGCCCCTGTGTCCTCATGACACCTGCCACCGTCGTGGCCAAACTACTGTCCCAAACGGGGACGCCGGCAAAACAACTCAACTGGGCACACAGGGTTATCGCCGTCTACCTGATCAGGGCAGCACGCACGCATAACCCTCCCTCTTTGGAGGTACCGGTGAAAGAGCACGCAGCCAGACCAAGTCAAGGCCGTCCCATACCGGCAAATGTGGCTACACGGGAAAGCCCGGACAGGTGACTCTGATCAACCAACTAAGTTTAACTCAGCCATCGAGGTTATTTCATCAAGTTAACTTAGTTGGTCACATTAGTCATTTTAAGAATTTACTTAGAATTATTCATATTAAATAAATGCAAGAATTGCATAAGAATAATGCAATGCTATGAAGTGCCACAAACATGGATGCCCTGGCTTGCCTTGATCAGTTGGGTTGTTCAAAAACTCAGGGTCTTCAACTCCAAGCTTTTCACCTTCTGAAAATAATTAAAAACAGCAAAGGAAAATGTCAAACAAAACTATTTAATGTTCCAGAATTTCTGTGAGTGTGAGAAAAATCTCAAACTTGGTGGAAAAATAAAGCATTTGACTATGAACCCAATGCAAAAAGAATTAATTGAATTGGACCTTTCTGTTAAAAGATATTAACAGTCAAAGGTCTCTGGTCAAATCTATTTTAATTAAAAATCGAATTTAAAAACAAAACGGACTAGCTGGGCCGGCCCACGTCCATAACGCACCGGCCCAGGGCCTCGTACCCCTTCGATTAAAACAGAGGACACAGAGGGGGCCGAGGGGAGGCGGAGCTCCGGCGAATCTAGCCGGCGACCCTGGCGGCGAGAGGGGCTGGAGACGGGCGGGAGGCGGTTCGGCACGTACCCGTAGTGTCGCCGGAGGTGGACAGATGAGGTCGTCCCCTTCGTCTCCGGCGGACAGCAGACACGAGCTCCGGCGAACACGACGATTCCGGCGACCAATGAACAAGGCGAGGGGTCAGGGAGGTTACTTGGGTGCTACTGAGCTCGGCGGTGGTGCTGGTGGAGGCGGAGGAGGGCTAGAGCGAGCTGGAGGAGGAGAGGGGATCGCGGCGGGGCTCTGGCCGTGGCGGAGGGAGACGAGCTCCCGGCCCTCCTTGGGCTCTTCTGGAAGTGGCTATGGGAGAGGAGGAGTGGGTTGAAGAGCAAAGCCGCACCGGGCGGGGCTATATATAGGCGAGGGGAGCCGAGCGGGGATCTCTCCTGAAGCACGGCGAAGCGGCGCATGGCGACGGCGGCCGTATGCCTTGCTGGCTCGGCTGCGAGCGGCGACGAGACCGGAGAGGGCAGGGGCATTCAATGCCGAAGAGACGGCTCGGGGGGAAGCGACGAGCGGCGCCGCAACACTGTGGCAGCACGGGCCGAACAGTCGGCGATGACGCGGCGGCCGGCGAGGGCGTCTCCGACGCAGGCGAGGGTCCCAGAGGGACTACGCGGCATCCAGGGAGGATGTCGGCACGCTCGGACAAGCAACAGAGGCAGGGGCGCAGAGGGAGGCGATGGCTCGGGCACGGGCGCTGTTCAGCGCGCGGCGACAGGCATGCCAGGCCGGTGCTCACCACGCCATCTCGCGCTCCACGGCCACGTTGCCCTGGCAACCTTGTCTGGCATGTCGACCGTCGTCCCTTCACCTCACCTGGGGCACTGTCTTGGCTTGATCTGGTCTGAGCTGAAGGGTTGAGTCGACTACAGTTAATGACAGAAACATGGGGGAGCTTCTGGAGCTTAGGATACGTGGATATGAAGCCAAGAGTGATGTCTGGTGTGATCCTGGTTGAATGAACGATAAACTGGAAAAGTTTGAGCTAATTTGGTGGAAGTTTGAGGGCAGTTCATGTAGAAAGCTCAAAACTGGCCCAGAATGGGTTTTAGCTTGATGCACTCAAATGCCAAAGCTACTAGAGCTTAAAATTGGTGAAGGGTGCTCATTTGGTGTTTTCTTCATGCTGTAAAAATTTGGTAGCATTTGGACACACCAAAAATACACTTCCTTCACAATGGTTGCTACTGGACAGAGAAGAAAATGGTTTGTTTTGCCAAATATTTGAACATGACCAAGGAATATTTTTGGATATTGGGGCAAGATAAGATCCAAAGAATCTTTAGGATTTAATTGAGAATTTTCTAAATTGGGAAAATAGAGGTTGCTTCACAATGGGCCAGTACTGTCCAGAATACAAATGGAATTTTCTGGACAAAACTTTATACTGAGCCATGAAATGTTTTTGAAGATTGTGGGAGTAGATGATGACAAGGAGGTCTGGGATTAATTTGGGATTTTTTTGATCATCAGAGCTATAGGTTGCTTTGTAACCCATAGTGATGACAGCATTTCCCAAAAGAAGAAAATGAATTAATGGAAAAGATTGAGAGTATGAATTTGATCCAGAAGGTTTGTGACAAGATTATGGCAAAATGCTGAAGACTTGGGGTAATTGAGAGAGATTTAAAAGTCCAAAGTTGAATGAAAAAGGTTCAAAAACCATCAGAATGCAAATAAGGCCAAGAAAAGTTTTGAAAAGAAAAAGTTGCCAAAATCAGGGTGTCACAAACCTACCCCCCTTAGGATGAATCTCGTCCTCGAGATTCGGTTGCTCAGGGAACAAATATGGGTATGCGGATCTTCGGAAATCTTCTCTTTCCCAAGTAGCTTCTTCTTCTGTGTGGTGCTCCCACAATACCTTATAGAACCTTATTACCTTACTCCTTGTGGTTCTTTCCATTACATCCAAAATCTTGACTGGCTTTTCCTCATAAGTTAAATCCTTAGCTAGTTCTAGTTCACTCATGTCCGCTTCTTTGGCTGGGGGTGCGATGCATTTTCTCAACTGAGAGATGTGAAAGACGTCATGAACGTCTGACAATGCTGGTGGTAATTCCAACTGATATGCAACTTTGCCCTTCCTAGCAGTCACTGGAAAAGGGCCAATGTATCTTGGGGCTAACTTTCCTCGGGTACCAAACCTCTTTACTCCCTTCATAGGAGTTACTCTCAGATAAGCATAGTCTCCAGGTTCAAAGGTTACTTCCCGGTGCTTCGGGTCGTAATAACTCTTTTGTCGGGACTTGGCCGCTCGCAAGCGCTCTTGAATGTCCTTGACTTGCCGTTCTGCTTCAAGCATTAAGTCAGTACCAAAAATACGACTGTCTCCGGTTTGAGACCAGTTTAGAGGTGTACGGCACTTCCGTCCGTACAGTGCCTCAAAAGGCGACATTTTGAGACTAGCCTAATAACTGTTGTTGTAGGAGAATTCTGCATACGGCAGACTATCTTCCCATTTGGGTCCATGAGAGAGAGCGCATGACCGAAGCATGTCTTCCAAGATTTGGTTTACTCGCTCGGTCTGTCCATCCGCCTGTGGATGATATGCTGTGCTGTGTTTTAGCACGGTGCCCAAGGCTTGATGCAATCGATGCCAAAATGCTGAGGTAAATAAGGATCCTCTGTCCGAGGTGATTGACTTGGGTACCCCATGCAGACTGACAATTCGAGACATGTAAAGTTGTGCCAGCTGGTTTGCGTTGTAAGTGGTCTTCGCCGGGATGAAGTGTGCCACTTTTGTAAGTGTGTCTACAATGACCCAAATGGCATCATTACCCCTCGTGGACTTGGGTAGTCCCACGATGAAATCCATACATATGTCATCCCATTTCCATTGAGGACTTGGTAAGGGTTGCAATAGTCCAGCTGGTTTCTGGTGCTCTGCTTTAACCTTGTTGCAAATATCGCAACAGGCGACATAGTAGGCGATGTCATTCTTCATTCCTGGCCACCAAAATGTCTCTTTCAAGTCTTGGTACATCTTGGTACCTCCTGGATGAATCGAATATGCAGATTCATGTGCCTCTTTAAGGATCTGCTGTCTTAAATTATTTTGGTCTGGTACACAGGTCCGGTTGACAAACCATACTGTGCCTTGTTCACCCCCCCCCCCCCCCCCCCCCCCCCCCCCCCCCCCCCCCCCCCCCCCCCCCCCCCCCCCCCCCCCCCCCCCCCCCCCCCCCCCCCCCCCCCCCCCCCCCCCCCCCCCCCCCCCCCCCCCCCCCCCCCCCCCCCCCCCCCCCCCCCCCCCCCCCCCCCCCCCCCCCCCCCCCCCCCCCCCCCCCCCCCCCCCCCCCCCCCCCCCCCCCCCCCCCCCCCCCCCCCCCCCCCCCCCCCCCCCCCCCCCCCCCCCCCCCCCCCCCCCCCCCCCCCCCCCCCCCCCCCCCCCCCCCCCCCCCCCCCCCCCCCCCCCCCCCCCCCCCCCCCCCCCCCCCCCCCCCCCCCCCCCCCCCCCCCCCCCCCCCCCCCCCCCCCCCCCCCCCCCCCCCCCCCCCCCCCCCCCCCCCCCCCCCCCCCCCCCCCCCCCCCCCCCCCCCCCCCCCCCCCCCCCCCCCCCCCCCCCCCCCCCCCCCCCCCCCCCCCCCCCCCCCCCCCCCCCCCCCCCCCCCCCCCCCCCCCCCCCCCCCCCCCCCCCCCCCCCCCCCCCCCCCCCCCCCCCCCCCCCCCCCCCCCCCCCCCCCCCCCCCCCCCCCCCCCCCCCCCCCCCCCCCCCCCCCCCCCCCCCCCCCCCCCCCCCCCCCCCCCCCCCCCCCCCCCCCCCCCCCCCCCCCCCCCCCCCCCCCCCCCCCCCCCCCCCCCCCCCCCCCCCCCCCCCCCCCCCCCCCCCCCCCCCCCCCCCCCCCCCCCCCCCCCCCCCCCCCCCCCCCCCCCCCCCCCCCCCCCCCCCCCCCCCCCCCCCCCCCCCCCCCCCCCCCCCCCCCCCCCCCCCCCCCCCCCCCCCCCCCCCCCCCCCCCCCCCCCCCCCCCCCCCCCCCCCCCCCCCCCCCCCCCCCCCCCCCCCCCCCCCCCCCCCCCCCCCCCCCCCCCCCCCCCCCCCCCCCCCCCCCCCCCCCCCCCCCCCCCCCCCCCCCCCCCCCCCCCCCCCCCCCCCCCCCCCCCCCCCCCCCCCCCCCCCCCCCCCCCCCCCCCCCCCCCCCCCCCCCCCCCCCCCCCCCCCCCCCCCCCCCCCCCCCCCCCCCCCCCCCCCCCCCCCCCCCCCCCCCCCCCCCCCCCCCCCCCCCCCCCCCCCCCCCCCCCCCCCCCCCCCCCCCCCCCCCCCCCCCCCCCCCCCCCCCCCCCCCCCCCCCCCCCCCCCCCCCCCCCCCCCCCCCCCCCCCCCCCCCCCCCCCCCCCCCCCCCCCCCCCCCCCCCCCCCCCCCCCCCCCCCCCCCCCCCCCCCCCCCCCCCCCCCCCCCCCCCCCCCCCCCCCCCCCCCCCCCCCCCCCCCCCCCCCCCCCCCCCCCCCCCCCCCCCCCCCCCCCCCCCCCCCCCCCCCCCCCCCCCCCCCCCCCCCCCCCCCCCCCCCCCCCCCCCCCCCCCCCCCCCCCCCCCCCCCCCCCCCCCCCCCCCCCCCCCCCCCCCCCCCCCCCCCCCCCCCCCCCCCCCCCCCCCCCCCCCCCCCCCCCCCCCCCCCCCCCCCCCCCCCCCCCCCCCCCCCCCCCCCCCCCCCCCCCCCCCCCCCCCCCCCCCCCCCCCCCCCCCCCCCCCCCCCCCCCCCCCCCCCCCCCCCCCCCCCCCCCCCCCCCCCCCCCCCCCCCCCCCCCCCCCCCCCCCCCCCCCCCCCCCCCCCCCCCCCCCCCCCCCCCCCCCCCCCCCCCCCCCCCCCCCCCCCCCCCCCCCCCCCCCCCCCCCCCCCCCCCCCCCCCCCCCCCCCCCCCCCCCCCAGAATACCCGTGCTCCATTCAATTGGTCAAATAAATCATCAATTCTAGGGAGCAGGTACTTGTTCTTGATAGTGACCTCATTAAGCTGACGATAGTCTACGCACATTCGTAGACTTCCATCTTTCATCTTGAAAAATAATACTGGTGACCCCCATGGCGAGATGCTTGGACGAATGTATCCTTTCTGTAGCAACTCGTCCAACTGTTTCTTTAACTCTGCCAGCTCTGGTCCTGGCATACGATAATATTTCTTGTATATTGGGGCTGTACCAGGAATTACCTTGATTGCAAATTCCAATTCTTGATCGGGCGGCATTCCTGGTAATTCCTCAGGGAACACATCTGGAAATTCACAGACTACTGGAATCAAGTTCATATCTGTAACCGTAGTCTGCTATACCGTGCCCTTTCTTGTTATCATTCTGCTGGCCAAAAATCGAACGGTTTGTCCAGCGGGGTTCACCATTGTCACTGTTCTGGTGGCGCAATTGATACACACTTGATGCGGTGCCAACCAATCCATTCCCAGGATTATATCCAATCCTGGTGATTCAATAGCAACAAGGGTAGCTGGAAATTTGACACCATGAATTGAGATTTCCAGATCCTTGTACACGATATTTGTTCTGAGCATTGAGCCAGGGGATTGTACCACCATGATTTTATCCAAAAGCGAAGGAGAAAATTTGTGCAAGGTGGCAAAATTTCGCGAAATAAACGAGTGGGAAGCCCGAGAATCAAATAAAACTACTGCAGGTATGTCATTGACAGAAAACATACCAAGGACAATATCTGGAGCTTCGCAGGCTTCTTCGACAGAGATGTGGTGGATGCATCCATGGTGGAAGTTGCGGCGTCCAAGGTGGTTGACTTGTGGCTTGTGATCTGCTGCTTGCTTCCCATTATTAGTAGGACACTGCTTGGCATAGTGTCCGCTCTGACCACAAGTGAAACAGGTGTTGTTACGGCGACAGTCTTCTATAACTGGCTGCTTGCCGAAGGTCTTAGTCTGAGTGCCTGTCTTATTATTGTTGCCACCATTGTTCCATATTGGCTTGTTCTCTGATGTCCCTGGCTGCCAGCTGCGTAGCTTTTGCGCATACGGCTCTTTATAGTCCTTCTTTGGCTCGAACTTCCTTTTATGATCATTATTCCCAGACTTGTGCTCACGTTCAGCAATAAATGCTTTATCCACCAGTGTCTGGAAATTAGGGAAGTCCAACATGCATAGCTGGCATCGGAGGGTATGATTGAGCCCCCCCCCCCCCCCCCCCCCCCCCCCCCCCCCCCCCCCCCCCCCCCCCCCCCCCCCCCCCCCCCCCCCCCCCCCCCCCCCCCCCCCCCCCCCCCCCCCCCCCCCCCCCCCCCCCCCCCCCCCCCCCCCCCCCCCCCCCCCCCCCCCCCCCCCCCCCCCCCCCCCCCCCCCCCCCCCCCCCCCCCCCCCCCCCCCCCCCCCCCCCCCCCCCCCCCCCCCCCCCCCCCCCCCCCCCCCCCCCCCCCCCCCCCCCCCCCCCCCCCCCCCCCCCCCCCCCCCCCCCCCCCCCCCCCCCCCCCCCCCCCCCCCCCCCCCCCCCCCCCCCCCCCCCCCCCCCCCCCCCCCCCCCCCCCCCCCCCCCCCCCCCCCCCCCCCCCCCCCCCCCCCCCCCCCCCCCCCCCCCCCCCCCCCCCCCCCCCCCCCCCCCCCCCCCCCCCCCCCCCCCCCCCCCCCCCCCCCCCCCCCCCCCCCCCCCCCCCCCCCCCCCCCCCCCCCCCCCCCCCCCCCCCCCCCCCCCCCCCCCCCCCCCCCCCCCCCCCCCCCCCCCCCCCCCCCCCCCCCCCCCCCCCCCCCCCCCCCCCCCCCCCCCCCCCCCCCCCCCCCCCCCCCCCCCCCCCCCCCCCCCCCCCCCCCCCCCCCCCCCCCCCCCCCCCCCCCCCCCCCCCCCCCCCCCCCCCCCCCCCCCCCCCCCCCCCCCCCCCCCCCCCCCCCCCCCCCCCCCCCCCCCCCCCCCCCCCCCCCCCCCCCCCCCCCCCCCCCCCCCCCCCCCCCCCCCCCCCCCCCCCCCCCCCCCCCCCCCCCCCCCCCCCCCCCCCCCCCCCCCCCCCCCCCCCCCCCCCCCCCCCCCCCCCCCCCCCCCCCCCCCCCCCCCCCCCCCCCCCCCCCCCCCCCCCCCCCCCCCCCCCCCCCCCCCCCCCCCCCCCCCCCCCCCCCCCCCCCCCCCCCCCCCCCCCCCCCCCCCCCCCCCCCCCCCCCCCCCCCCCCCCCCCCCCCCCCCCCCCCCCCCCCCCCCCCCCCCCCCCCCCCCCCCCCCCCCCCCCCCCCCCCCCCCCCCCCCCCCCCCCCCCCCCCCCCCCCCCCCCCCCCCCCCCCCCCCCCCCCCCCCCCCCCCCCCCCCCCCCCCCCCCCCCCCCCCCCCCCCCCCCCCCCCCCCCCCCCCCCCCCCCCCCCCCCCCCCCCCCCCCCCCCCCCCCCCCCCCCCCCCCCCCCCCCCCCCCCCCCCCCCCCCCCCCCCCCCCCCCCCCCCCCCCCCCCCCCCCCCCCCCCCCCCCCCCCCCCCCCCCCCCCCCCCCCCCCCCCCCCCCCCCCCCCCCCCCCCCCCCCCCCCCCCCCCCCCCCCCCCCCCCCCCCCCCCCCCCCCCCCCCCCCCCCCCCCCCCCCCCCCCCCCCCCCCCCCCCCCCCCCCCCCCCCCCCCCCCCCCCCCCCCCCCCCCCCCCCCCCCCCCCCCCCCCCCCCCCCCCCCCCCCCCCCCCCCCCCCCCCCCCCCCCCCCCCCCCCCCCCCCCCCCCCCCCCCCCCCCCCCCCCCCCCCCCCCCCCCCCCCCCCCCCCCCCCCCCCCCCCCCCCCCCCCCCCCCCCCCCCCCCCCCCCCCCCCCCCCCCCCCCCCCCCCCCCCCCCCCCCCCCCCCCCCCCCCCCCCCCCCCCCCCCCCCCCCCCCCCCCCCCCCCCCCCCCCCCCCCCCCCCCCCCCCCCCCCCCCCCCCCCCCCCCCCCCCCCCCCCCCCCCCCCCCCCCCCCCCCCCCCCCCCCCCCCCCCCCCCCCCCCCCCCCCCCCCCCCCCCCCCCCCCCCCCCCCCCCCCCCCCCCCCCCCCCCCCCCCCCCCCCCCCCCCCCCCCCCCCCCCCCCCCCCCCCCCCCCCCCCCCCCCCCCCCCCCCCCCCCCCCCCCCCCCCCCCCCCCCCCCCCCCCCCCCCCCCCCCCCCCCCCCCCCCCCCCCCCCCCCCCCCCCCCCCCCCCCCCCCCCCCCCCCCCCCCCCCCCCCCCCCCCCCCCCCCCCCCCCCCCCCCCCCCCCCCCCCCCCCCCCCCCCCCCCCCCCCCCCCCCCCCCCCCCCCCCCCCCCCCCCCCCCCCCCCCCCCCCCCCCCCCCCCCCCCCCCCCCCCCCCCCCCCCCCCCCCCCCCCCCCCCCCCCCCCCCCCCCCCCCCCCCCCCCCCCCCCCCCCCCCCCCCCCCCCCCCCCCCCCCCCCCCCCCCCCCCCCCCCCCCCCCCCCCCCCCCCCCCCCCCCCCCCCCCCCCCCCCCCCCCCCCCCCCCCCCCCCCCCCCCCCCCCCCCCCCCCCCCCCCCCCCCCCCCCCCCCCCCCCCCCCCCCCCCCCCCCCCCCCCCCCCCCCCCCCCCCCCCCCCCCCCCCCCCCCCCCCCCCCCCCCCCCCCCCCCCCCCCCCCCCCCCCCCCCCCCCCCCCCCCCCCCCCCCCCCCCCCCCCCCCCCCCCCCCCCCCCCCCCCCCCCCCCCCCCCCCCCCCCCCCCCCCCCCCCCCCCCCCCCCCCCCCCCCCCCCCCCCCCCCCCCCCCCCCCCCCCCCCCCCCCCCCCCCCCCCCCCCCCCCCCCCCCCCCCCCCCCCCCCCCCCCCCCCCCCCCCCCCCCCCCCCCCCCCCCCCCCCCCCCCCCCCCCCCCCCCCCCCCCCCCCCCCCCCCCCCCCCCCCCCCCCCCCCCCCCCCCCCCCCCCCCCCCCCCCCCCCCCCCCCCCCCCCCCCCCCCCCCCCCCCCCCCCCCCCCCCCCCCCCGTCGCTGCTGTGATGGCTCTCCTTCTGCAGAAGAAGCACGCCGCCTCAGCATCAGCGGAGCAGGAGTAGCTAAGAGTGAGGCCCACTCAGCTGGGGTCTCGAGTCGGCTACCAGATGATACAACTGGCGGTATAGTAGTACTGGAAGAAGTACCCAACCTATGAGGAGGTGGAACTGGTGGTGGATAGCTGGGTGGAACTACAGGAGGAGGTGCTGGAGTCACTGCTGCAAGTGCCTCCTGGACACGACACAGCTCCTCAGCTAAGGAGATGATCATGCGATAACTGGCGGTCAAGTAGCGAGACAAAACACTAGTTGCATGGTCACACACCGGATCAATGGGTGGAAAAAGGACTCACTCTGTCGTAGGTGACAGAGTGGGATAGTGGAAGAAACCTGGGTGAGTCCGCATCTCGGCCTCGTGGAAGCGCAAGTCAGTAATAGCCTCCATGGCAGCAAACTGGATCGCCAGCTCCGGAGTAGAAGCCACTCCGCCCTTAGAAGAGCGAGACGAGCTTCCAATATCCGAAGTCGCAGTCATGTACGCCACTGCATGGTACTCATATACCGACTCGCTCAACTGCTCCCGGAACACCTGGTACACCGGGTCTTCACCGTTGGGATACAGTCGAAGCCAGACACTACGAAGCAGAGTTGGAAAAGTGTGGGGTTCTGGCTCATGATGGAAAGGATATGGAACTGGTGCCATCTACACTCACAAAGCCAAGGTTAGTAACATGATGAAATATGATGCATGATGCATAGCATGCAATAATCAGATGCAGCAAGCAAATGCACACTCAGGGTCCTGATGCTAATCGTCATCCTAGCGCGGGTTACCTAGGGTGTCCTACAGTCAGCACGGCTCTGATACCAAGCGCTGTGGCACCCCGGCTCAACGAACCGGTTTACCAGTGTTTCCAACCCAGAGATCATGTCTTCTGGAAACACACAACAACTTGGAACAGAACATAGCTAAACTTTTATTGATAACAGTCGAGTACAAGCTCATATTTTACATGATCATCGAGGCCAGAAGCACTCCTGGTGCTTCAACAATATCTACATTATTTATCGAACATAACAGGGCCTCGGCATAACTGATGGAATACTACAACGGAAGACTAAAGCGGAATACTAAAAGCTGGGTGGTTCCCCCCCCCCCCCCCCCCCCCCCCCCCCCCCCCCCCCCCCCCCCCCCCCCCCCCCCCCCCCCCCCCCCCCCCCCCCCCCCCCCCCCCCCCCCCCCCCCCCCCCCCCCCCCCCCCCCCCCCCCCCCCCCCCCCCCCCCCCCCCCCCCCCCCCCCCCCCCTTGGTTTCTCTTTTCCTCGAACATTCTCATTATCTGATCTGTGGTTGGTGCTGAGGAGGTGGTGGTGGCAAGTCTTTGGGCGGTTGCCCTGCCTGCCTGGCGGAACGACGGACAGGAGTTCCATCGCCGCCTCGACTGCTACTTCCTCTTGTCATCCTAATTTTTGTTCCCATAGCAAAGACCGAATCGATGAGCAACATCCATAAGGAGAAATACAGTAAGGTGACACCAAAGGAAAGCTCATGAAAAAGAGGCAAATAACGAAAGCAACATAATTATACAAGATAACCCAACATCATACATGGCAAGCTCGTAGGGAAATAACATGGCTAGACTGCTCACAGAACAGTCACATATGCAATGATGCATGCATAACTACGCAAACTCCAGTCTAGAGCGCTGGTGACACGAACACTGTCCATCTGAAGAGTCCTCATCATCCGATCCTGAGTTGGAGTCAGAACTGATAACGTGAGTCACCGGATCAAAGGAGACACGACGTCGCTGCTGTGATGGCTCTTCTTCTGCAGAAGAAGCACGCCGCCTCAGCATCGGTGGAGCAGGAGTAGCTAAGAGTGAGGCCCACTCAGCTGAGGTCTCGAGTCGGCTACCAGATGATACAACTGGCGGTATAGTAGTACTGGAAGAAGTACCCAACCTATGAGGAGGTGGAACTGGTGGTGGATAGCTAGGTGGAACTACAGGAGGAGGTGCTGGAGTCACTGCTGCAAGTGCCTCCTGGACACGACACAACTCCTCAGCTAAAGAGATGATCATGCGATAACTGGCGGTCAAGTAGCGAGACAAAACACTAGTTGCATGGTCACACGCCGGATCAATGGGTGGAAAAAGGACTCGCCCTGTCGTAGGTGACAGAGTGGGATAGTGGAAGAAACCTGGGTGAGTCCGCATCTCGGCCTCGTGGAAGCGCAAGTCAGTAATAGCCTCCATGGCAGCAAACTGGATCGCCAGCTCCAGAGTAGAAGCCACTCCGCCCTTAGAAGAGCGAGACGAGCTTCCAATATCCGAAGTCGCAGTCATGTACGCCACTGCATGGTACTCATATATGACTCGCTCAACTGCTCCCGGAACACCTGGTACACCGGGTCTTCACCATTGCGATACAGTCGAAGCCAGACGCTGTGAAGCAAAGTTGGAAAAGTCTGGGGTTCTGGCTCATGATGGAAAGGATATGGAACTGGTGCCATCTACACTCACAAAGCCAAGGTTAGTAACATGATGAAATATGATGCATGATGCATAGCATGCAACAATCAGATGCAGCAAGCAAATGCACACTCAGGGTCCTGATGCTCATATTTATTGATAACAGTCGAGTACAAGCTCATATTTTACATGATCATCGAGGCCAGAAGCACTCCTGGTGCTGCAACAATATCTACATTATTTATCGAACATAACAGGGCCTCGGCATAACTGATGGAATACTACAACGGAAGACTAAAGCGGAATACTAGTGCGTAGCGGAACATGATAGCGACTCCAACCACAGGGACACTGCTGTGGACACATCCTAGGCATCGCAACACAGACATCGAGACCTCCATCTTGGTCTTCTCCTGCATCTGGCATGATACGCCAGGTGAGTACTTTGAATGTACTCGCAAGCACATGACAACCAAATATGCAGCAAATAATAGCATGGCAAAGAGCATATTAAACATTCAGTTATTCACTTACTGCCGGTCACTTACTCCTCTCTGGGTTGTCTCACAACCCCTGAAATACTCGACCGCACCGAGTACTTCCATCCATAAGACAAGTTCTTCCATCATTACTATAGTTATTATGGTTGATCATCTAAAGAGGTCTGGTCGGGCTGTCCAATACCGTGGACACGACTATTCGAATAGATTTTACACTCTGCAGAGGTTGCGCACTTTACCCACAC
>JAAAWM010009429.1:0-23291 GCA_036873465.1 Thinopyrum obtusiflorum | reverse complement strand
CACCCCTGTAGCACATGTAAAGTAGAGGTCTGGCCAACAAGGAACAAAGGTCGAGAGGGACACATGGATGGCATGGACGCATGGGGAGGGAGAGAGGGTGTGTTTGTGATAGAGAGATCCCGTTGAGATCGTGAGGGGACTATATGGGTGGGAGATCGAGGGAGTCCGTGCGCCATAGAAAGATGCCCCGAGAGAAATCGAGATAGACCATGCACATGTTTGTGATGGGGACTAAGATTAGCTAGTCCTGTACATATCGGGGCGACTGCGTGTGCCTACAATTGAGTGAGAGACCATCATACTTGGCTAGCTGGGCATGAGATTGTGTGTGTGCGCTTGTGAGATGGAGAGAGAATGAGGGGGAGAGATAGAGTTTTAGATGGGCCTATCGAGTGCGAGTGAGATATGCATGTGTATGTGCGACCTAGGTGGATGGAGAGTTTGAGAGAGGGGGGAAGAGCTCCGAGACGGCATAGTGGTGCGTGAGAGAGTTACGGGCAAAGAGCCAAGGAATTTGTGTGCGTACGATGAGTGCACCCAAGATATCTAGCTTGGACTAGCTAGAGTATCATACAGGGGGGGGGGGGGGGGGGGGGGGGGGGGGGGGGGGGGGGGGGGGGGGACACACAAAGAGAGAGAGAGGAGAGAGAGAGAGATGGAGAGAAAGGGAGAGGGACCAAAAAGGTTTTTGTGTCGGATGTGTGCGACATAATTGAAGATTGTCAGCGAGAGAGAGAGAGAGACAGAGAGAGAGAGAGAGAGAGAGAGAGAGAGAACAGGGGGGGGGGGGGGGGGGGGGGGGGGGGGGGGGGGGGGGGGGGGGGGGGGGGGGGGGGGGGGGGGGGGGGGGGGGGGGGGGGGGGGGGGGGGGGGGGGGGGGGGGGGGGGGGGGGGGGGGGGGGGGGGGGGGGGGGGGGGGGGGGGGGGGGGGGGGGGGGGGGGGGGGGGGGGGGGGGGGGGGGGGGGGGGGGGGGGGGGGGGGGGGGGGGGGGGGGGGGGGGGGGGGGGGGGGGGGGGGGGGGGGGGGGGGGGGGGGGGGGGGGGGGGGGGGGGGGGGGGGGGGGGGGGGGGGGGGGGGGGGGGGGGGGGGGGGGGGGGGGGGGGGGGGGGGGGGGGGGGGGGGGGGGGGGGGGGGGGGGGGGGGGGGGGGGGGGGGGGGGGGGGGGGGGGGGGGGGGGGGGGGGGGGGGGGGGGGGGGGGGGGGGGGGGGGGGGGGGGGGGGGGGGGGGGGGGGGGGGGGGGGGGGGGGGGGGGGGGGGGGGGGGGGGGGGGGGGGGGGGGGGGGGGGGGGGGGGGGGGG
This sequence comes from Thinopyrum obtusiflorum, assembly GCA_036873465.1. Lineage (NCBI taxonomy): Eukaryota > Viridiplantae > Streptophyta > Magnoliopsida > Poales > Poaceae > Thinopyrum > Thinopyrum obtusiflorum. Next base: position 21,991 of record JAAAWM010009429.1, on the reverse strand, counting down.
GGGGGGGGGGGGGGGGGGGGGGGGGGGGGGGGGGGGGGGGGGGGGGGGGGGGGGGGGGGGGGGGGGGGGGGGGGGGGGGGGGGGGGGGGGGGGGGGGGGGGGGGGGGGGGGGGGGGGGGGGGGGGGGGGGGGGGGGGGGGGGGGGGGGGGGGGGGGGGGGGGGGGGGGGGGGGGGGGGGGGGGGGGGGGGGGGGGGGGGGGGGGGGGGGGGGGGGGGGGGGGGGGGGGGGGGGGGGGGGGGGGGGGGGGGGGGGGGGGGGGGGGGGGGGGGGGGGGGGGGGGGGGGGGGGGGGGGGGGGGGGGGGGGGGGGGGGGGGGGGGGGGGGGGGGGGGGGGGGGGGGGGGGGGGGGGGGGGGGGGGGGGGGGGGGGGGGGGGGGGGGGGGGGGGGGGGGGGGGGGGGGGGGGGGGGGGGGGGGGGGGGGGGGGGGGGGGGGGGGGGGGGGGGGGGGGGGGGGGGGGGGGGGGGGGGGGGGGGGGGGGGGGGGGGGGGGGGGGGGGGGGGGGGGGGGGGGGGGGGGGGGGGGGGGGGGGGGGGGGGGGGGGGGGGGGGGGGGGGGGGGGGGGGGGGGGGGGGGGGGGGGGGGGGGGGGGGGGGGGGGGGGGGGGGGGGGGGGGGGGGGGGGGGGGGGGGGGGGGGGGGGGGGGGGGGGGGGGGGGGGGGGGGGGGGGGGGGGGGGGGGGGGGGGGGGGGGGGGGGGGGGGGGGGGGGGGGGGGGGGGGGGGGGGGGGGGGGGGGGGGGGGGGGGGGGGGGGGGGGGGGGGGGGGGGGGGGGGGGGGGGGGGGGGGGGGGGGGGGGGGGGGGGGGGGGGGGGGGGGGGGGGGGGGGGGGGGGGGGGGGGGGGGGGGGGGGGGGGGGGGGGGGGGGGGGGGGGGGGGGGGGGGGGGGGGGGGGGGGGGGGGGGGGGGGGGGGGGGGGGGGGGGGGGGGGGGGGGGGGGGGGGGGGGGGGGGGGGGGGGGGGGGGGGGGGGGGGGGGGGGGGGGGGGGGGGGGGGGGGGGGGGGGGGGGGGGGGGGGGGGGGGGGGGGGGGGGGGGGGGGGGGGGGGGGGGGGGGGGGGGGGGGGGGGGGGGGGGGGGGGGGGGGGGGGGGGGGGGGGGGGGGGGGGGGGGGGGGGGGGGGGGGGGGGGGGGGGGGGGGGGGGGGGGGGGGGGGGGGGGGGGGGGGGGGGGGGGGGGGGGGGGGGGGGGGGGGGGGGGGGGGGGGGGGGGGGGGGGGGGGGGGGGGGGGGGGGGGGGGGGGGGGGGGGGGGGGGGGGGGGGGGGGGGGGGGGGGGGGGGGGGGGGGGGGGGGGGGGGGGGGGGGGGGGGGGGGGGGGGGGGGGGGGGGGGGGGGGGGGGGGGGGGGGGGGGGGGGGGGGGGGGGGGGGGGGGGGGGGGGGGGGGGGGGGGGGGGGGGGGGGGGGGGGGGGGGGGGGGGGGGGGGGGGGGGGGGGGGGGGGGGGGGGGGGGGGGGGGGGGGGGGGGGGGGGGGGGGGGGGGGGGGGGGGGGGAGGGGAGTGGAACCATGTCTTATGGACGCATTTGTCTGAAATGTGAGGGGGGTTACAGTTCTACCCTTGCATATAGGCTTCTCGGCTTGGGTCTATGTACTGAGGGTTGGGGATAGTAGAGTAACTCTGCTTCTCCTCAAATAGTGAGCGGGAGCGATTTCGGGCGAGGAGGGTGTGTTTTGAACTATAGTGGGTGCGAGCGATTTTGGGCGAGGAGAGCGTGTTTTGAAATAGTGGGCGCGAGCTATTTGAGGCGAGGAGAGCGTGTTTTGCCGACCATGGTTTATGAATTATTCGGCACTTGTCATTTCGGCCGAGGAGAAGGCGCGCTTGGATGAAGTTACGAACCTACCATCGATGTACAACGGGCTAATTGATGTGTGTCCACATAGGATGGTAATTTCGCGTCTCCCATTTATTTGCTCGTGCGAATTCCACCGAGTAGAGAGGATGTTTAACGGTTCGTTCAAATTTTGGGAGAATGAGCATCCACGTCTACCTTACCAAGTCGATTCGGATCAAATTTTGAATATTAGCTTGCCACTTCTTTTTTAGATGGAGAGATGCTCGGGAGTAATGTGTTTTTACATTCTTGTTGCTAGTGATTTACTATATGACAAATAGTTGACCCACTCAAAAACGCGAATCAAACCCAAAATAAATATCTCGATTCAATGAAATAGCTCGTTCAGTAGGTCAAAATAGTGAACTAAATCCAAAATTGAACGCCTCAATCGAGTTGCATGTTGTACAGTATTATAGTACTCCATGAACATGTTGAAAGTCAAATTAATAAACTTGTTTGATATACGCATATATCCGTTCATGTGTGGATTGCAGACAACATGTTCTCCAATTTAAATATTTGAATGCAAGTTTATATTGAAACATGGTTTATATCAGTCTTCGATGCATAAAACGCGACCTCCCCCTCTCCCGCACTCCCGTTATCTCTCTCTCCATCTCGCTGACAATCTTCAATTCTGTCGCACGCATCCGACACAAAAACCATGTTGGCCCCTCTCCCTTTATCTCCATCTCTCCCTCTCTTTGTGTGTGGGGGGGTCTTTCTAGTTTGCATGCATATATACACCATCTATAGGTCTCTCTCGCACACTATGTATGATACTCTAGCTAGTCCAAGCTAGATATCTTGGGTGCACTCATCGTACGCACACAAATTCCTTGGCTCTTTGCCCGTAACTCTCTCACGCACCACTATGTCGTCTCGGAGCTCTTCCCCCTCTCTCTCAAACTCTCCATCCACCTGGGTCACACATACACATGCATATCTCACTCGCACTCGATAGGCTCATCTAAAACTCCATCTCTCCCCCTCGTTCTCTCTCCATCTCACACGCACACACACACAATCTCATGCCCAGCTAGCCAAGTATGATGGTCTCTCACTCAAATGTAGGCACACGTAGTCCCCCCTATATGTATATGACTAGCTAATCTTAGTCTCCATCACAAACATGTGCATGGTCTATCTCGATTTCTCTCGAGGCATCTTTCTATCGTGCACGCACTCCCTCGATCTCCCACCCATATAGTCCCCTCATGATCTCGACGTGATCTCTCTATCAAAAACACACCCTCTCTCCCTCCCCATGCGTCCATGCCATCCATGTGTCCCTCTCGACCTTTGTTCCTTGTTGGCCAGACCTCTATTGGACATGTGCTACAGGGGTGTCTCTCTTCGTTGCAAACAATCACACACTAGCTATCTTCGTGTATCTCCTCGCCTCGCGTTTCCATCTCGGAGATGCATGCATGATATGTTCGCATAAGAAACGAAAACACACACACACTCTCTCTCTCTCTAATTTATCGTTTGTTGTCACTTTTGTCTTTCACACACATACTCTTTTTGCACACTTACTCATTCTCCTTCACACACACTTGATCTGCCTCGACTGAGGCACTCTCCTCGGTCCATAGCATATAGATTTATTGAAAAGTCAAATATCACAAAGTTTGACCATGTACGTGGAGAAAAAGAATTGCATCTAGTATGGCAAACATATACCATTAGATTCACCATGAGATGTAGTTTTGTATGATGTATCTTTGGTATTGTAGATATAAATAACATTTGCGTAAACCTGATCAAAGTTTCCAAAGTTTGACTTCTAAAAAATTTACATGCACTGCATTATCGAGCGGATGGAATATCTCTTTCCCCCTCTCAGCTATCTGACGCACCACTCAGCCTTATCGGGGCTCCTCAATCTCTCTCAAACTTTATTGGTCAGTTTGGTTCGTGACCTGACCCTCATGCCTTGATGGCTGGTACTGCCTGGTGTGGACGTGAGATGTAAAATATTTCTACCTGGCCAGGCTTGTGTGGTGCTAAAGCGTTTGGTTCATTCCTGGGCCAGGCAAAGCATCAACGTCCCATCAATCAATCCATGCATCAATTATTTAATGATAATATCCATCCATGTTGCTGTTAGCCTCGTGGCCACACGACCAGGCACGGCCAGGCGTTTGAAATCGGTCGCCTGGGCCAGGCTACTTGCAGTGTCTGGAGTTCAGCCAGGCTAATTAAAGTGCAAGGGAACCTAGGCCAGGCGGGCTTTCTTTTTCACGGGGTAGCAACCAAACAAGCGTGCATGAAATCCAGCCACAACCCCAGGCCAGGCAAAAGATGCTCAAGACGCAAGCCAAACTGGCCTTATATCTCCCTGGTTCACACATACACATGTCTTGCTTGCGCTATACATATAGACCCATCCAACACTCTCCGCCCTTGTTCTCTCTCCATGTGACATGCACCCCCCTAAGTACCATAATCCCTCACTCCATCATAGGCAAAAGCACTCCCCCCTCCTAAGTATGATTACCTCTTACTAGCCATCAGGAACACACGTATTGTCTCCTTCCATCCATACGTCTATCTCGATATCTCTCGGGGCATCTTCTATCGCGCACACACCTTGTCGCTCGATCTCCCACCCATGTAGTCCCATCACGATCTCCAGGGGATCTCTCTATGACAAAAATACACTCTCTCCTCCCCATGTCTGCATTTTCTCCGTACGTCTCTCTCAACCTCTCTCCCTTGTTTGTCAGACCCCTCTTGGCCACGTGCTAGGGGTCTTTCTCTCTCGGTTCCAAACAACCACACACTATCTCCTCACCTTGCCTCCGTTGTCGGGGGGGGGGGGGGGGGGGGGGGGGGGGGGGGGGGGGGGGGGGGGGGGGGGGGGGGGGGGGGGGGGGGGGGGGGGGGGGGGGGGGGGGGGGGGGGGGGGGGGGGGGGGGGGGGGGGGGGGGGGGGGGGGGGGGGGGGGGGGGGGGGGGGGGGGGGGGGGGGGGGGGGGGGGGGGGGGGGGGGGGGGGGGGGGGGGGGGGGGGGGGGGGGGGGGGGGGGGGGGGGGGGGGGGGGGGGGGGGGGGGGGGGGGGGGGGGGGGGGGGGGGGGGGGGGGGGGGGGGGGGGGGGGGGGGGGGGGGGGGGGGGGGGGGGGGGGGGGGGGGGGGGGGGGGGGGGGGGGGGGGGGGGGGGGGGGGGGGGGGGGGGGGGGGGGGGGGGGGGGGGGGGGGGGGGGGGGGGGGGGGGGGGGGGGGGGGGGGGGGGGGGGGGGGGGGGGGGGGGGGGGGGGGGGGGGGGGGGGGGGGGGGGGGGGGGGGGGGGGGGGGGGGGGGGGGGGGGGGGGGGGGGGGGGGGGGGGGGGGGGGGGGGGGGGGGGGGGGGGGGGGGGGGGGGGGGGGGGGGGGGGGGGGGGGGGGGGGGGGGGGGGGGGGGGGGGGGGGGGGGGGGGGGGGGGGGGGGGGGGGGGGGGGGGGGGGGGGGGGGGGGGGGGGGGGGGGGGGGGGGGGGGGGGGGGGGGGGGGGGGGGGGGGGGGGGGGGGGGGGGGGGGGGGGGGGGGGGGGGGGGGGGGGGGGGGGGGGGGGGGGGGGGGGGGGGGGGGGGGGGGGGGGGGGGGGGGGGGGGGGGGGGGGGGGGGGGGGGGGGGGGGGGGGGGGGGGGGGGGGGGGGGGGGGGGGGGGGGGGGGGGGGGGGGGGGGGGGGGGGGGGGGGGGGGGGGGGGGGGGGGGGGGGGGGGGGGGGGGGGGGGGGGGGGGGGGGGGGGGGGGGGGGGGGGGGGGGGGGGGGGGGGGGGGGGGGGGGGGGGGGGGGGGGGGGGGGGGGGGGGGGGGGGGGGGGGGGGGGGGGGGGGGGGGGGGGGGGGGGGGGGGGGGGGGGGGGGGGGGGGGGGGGGGGGGGGGGGGGGGGGGGGGGGGGGGGGGGGGGGGGGGGGGGGGGGGGGGGGGGGGGGGGGGGGGGGGGGGGGGGGGGGGGGGGGGGGGGGGGGGGGGGGGGGGGGGGGGGGGGGGGGGGGGGGGGGGGGGGGGGGGGGGGGGGGGGGGGGGGGGGGGGGGGGGGGGGGGGGGGGGGGGGGGGGGGGGGGGGGGGGGGGGGGGGGGGGGGGGGGGGGGGGGGGGGGGGGGGGGGGGGGGGGGGGGGGGGGGGGGGGGGGGGGGGGGGGGGGGGGGGGGGGGGGGGGGGGGGGGGGGGGGGGGGGGGGGGGGGACCAATAAAGTTTGAGAGAGATTGAGGAGCCCCGATAAGGCTGAGTGGTGCTTCAGATAGCTGAGAGGGGGAAAGAGATATTCCATCTGCTCGATAATGCAGTGCATGTAAATTTTTTAGAAGTCAAACTTTGGAAACATTGATCAGGTTTACGCAAATGTTATTTATATCTACAATACCAAAGATACATCATACAAAACTACATCTCATGGTGAATCTAATGGTATATGTTTGTCGTACTAGATGTAATTCTTTTTCTCCACGTACATGGTTAAACTTTGTGATGTTTGACTTTTCAATAAATCTATATGCTATGGACTGAGGAGAGTGCCTCGGTCGAGACAGATCAAGTGCGTGTGAAGGAGAATGAGTAAGTGTGCAAAAAGAGTATGTGTGTGAAAGAGAAAGTGACAACAAACGATAAATTAGAGAGAGAGTGTGTTTTTTCGTTTCTTATGCGAACATATCACTCATGCATCTCCGAGATGGAAAAGCGAGGCAAGGAGATACACGAAGATAGCTAGTGTGTGATTGTTTGCAACGGAGAGAGACACCCCTGTAGCACATGTCCAATAGAGGTGTGGCCAACAAGGAACAAAGGTCGAGAGGGACACATGGATGGCATGGGCGCAAGGGGAGGGAGAGAGGGTGTGTTTGTGATAGAGAGATCCCGTCGAGATCGTGAGGGGACTATATGGGTGGGAGATCGAGGGAGTGTGTGCACGATAGAAAGATGCCCCGAGAGAAATTGAGATAGACCATGCACATGTTTGTGATGGAGACTAAGATTAGCTAGTCATATACATATAGGGGGGACTGCGTGTGCCTACAATTGAGTGAGAGACCATCATACCTGGCTAGCTGGGCATGAGATTGTGTGTGCGCGCGTGTGAGATGGAGAGAGAACGAGGGGGAGAGATAGAGTTTTAGATGGGCCTATCGAGTGCGAGTTAGATATGCATGTGTATGTGTGACCCAGATGGATGGAGAGTTTGAGAGAGGGGGGAGAGCTCCGAGACGACATAGTGGTGCATGAGAGAGTTACAGGCAAAGAGCCAAGGAATCTGTGTGCGTACGATGAGTGCACCCAAGATATCTAGCTTGGACTAGGGGGGGGGGGGGGGGGGGGGGGGGGGGGGGGGGGGGGGGGGGGGGGGGGGGGGGGGGGGGGGGGGGGGGGGGGGGGGGGGGGGGGGGGGAGAGAGAGAGAGAGAGAGAGAGAGAGAGAGATGGAGAGAAAGGGAGAGGGACGAACAAGGTTTTTGTGTCGGATGCGTGCGACAGAATTGATGATTGTCGGCGAGAGATAGAGAGAGAGAGAACAGGAGTCCGGGAGAGGGGGAGCTCGCGTTTTATGCATCAAAGACTGATATAAACCATGTTTCGATATAAACTTGCATTCAAATATTTAAATTGGAGAACATGTTGTCTGCAATCCACACATGAACGGATATATGCGTATATCAAACAAGTTCATTAATTTGACTTTCAACATGTTCATGGAGTACTATAATACTGTACAACATGCTACTCGATTGAGGTGTTCAATTTTGGATTTAGTTCATTATTTTGACGTACTGAACGAGCTATTTCATTGAATCGAGATATTTCATTTTGGGTTTGATTCGTGTTTTTGAGTGGGTCAACTATTTGTCATATAGTAAATCGCTAGCAACGAGCATGTAAAAACACATTACTCCCGAGCATCATCTCTCCATCTAAAAAAGAAGTGGCAAGCTAATATTTCAAAATTTGATCCGAATCGACTTGGTAAGGTAGACGTGGATGCTCGTTCTCCCAAAATTTGAACGAACCGTTAAACATCCTCTCTGCTCGGTGGAATTCGCCCGAGAAAATAAATGGGAGACGCGAAATTACCGTCCTATGTGGGGCACACATCAATTGGCCCATTGTACATCGAGGGTAGGTTCGTAACTTCATCCAAGCGCGCCTTCTCCTCGGCCGAAATGACATGTGCCGAATAATTCATAAACCATGGTCGGCAAAACACGCTCTCCTCGCCCGAAATTGCTCGTGCCCACTATTTCAAAACACGCTCTCCTTGCCCGAAATCGCTTGCGCCCACTATAGTTCAAAACACGCCCTCCTCGCCCGAAATCGCTCCCGCCCAGAGAAGCAAAGGTACTCTACTATCCCCGACCCTCGGTACAAAGACCCAAGCCGAGAGGCCTGTAGGCAAGGGTAGAACTGTAACTCCCCCTCACATTTCAGACAAATGCGTCCATAAGACATGGTTCCACTCCCCTCCCAAGTTCCCCCGCCCAGCCCCATTCATACCTCGTGGGCGCCAAATCACCTTCTCCACGGGAAGCTCCCTTCTCCCGAGCCACGAAACCTCAGCCCCACCTCCATGGTGCCCCCCACTGCACCAATTTCATAGCCGCCCTCCTCCGTAATGCCGGAGACGCTGTCCATTTGCTGTCGTGCACTAGGTCATGTGCCTCTTACTCCGTGATGCCTCGATGACGGCCGCGTGAACCGTACCGGAGCCGATTCACCCCCACCGTAGTTCACGGCGCCGGAGCGGCTCCAACTTCGGATCCGTCCAAAGTCCTGGCGTTGCTTCGGTGTAGCCATCGACCGTCACGACATCTCTCTTTCCCTGCCGCCAGTCGCCACCGCAACCGCGCCGGCCTCACCGACTCGGCAGCTGGACCTGCCTACTTCACCATGCTGCCAGATAGGTCGCACCCTCATCTCAAATCACTTTATTTAGGCGTCAGTTGTCTGAATTTTTATTCTGGGCCAATCGATTCCCAATGGGAAGCAGCACCCCTCGAGGTGGCGGAGCTCCTAGGCTGCCGGTTGGCTGGTGTCTAACGTAAGGGTGCGGGGCCGCAAGTTCGCCGCGGAAGCAGCGCTTAGATGGCTATATTTTAGAGTTGTGTGGGTTAAAGGTACTGCCGCCGCCGGATCTGGATGACGGGAAGTCTTTGTGGATTGGCCCGAGGGCGACGCAACCGCAGCAGTGCGGTGGGGCGGGGAGCGGGGTTTTGGCCGGGGCCACGGACGGCGGAGGCAGGCTGCTCTTCCGTTGGTCGCTGGCTCTTCGGGGAAGATTCCGAACAGTGTCAGCTGGGAGGCACAAGACGGCCAGCCATCCAGTGTAGATCGGACAGTACCAAAATAAAATAAAATCGTGTGACCTCAGTTTAGTCTTCAGTCAACAGACGTGTGACCACTCTCATACCTTGCTGTTGATCTCTTAGTGTATTTCTCCATATCAAAGAGATATGTCGTTCTTAACATTATGTGTTATCTGCATCTTCAGACACACCGTCTTCCGACTCACCGCAGCTGCTCCAACAAGGGAAGCATACACCAGAAGGGAGCTATAGTCCCCGCTCAACAGTTCCCTGCATCGAATGCGCGTGCCTGACATGCACAGCCACAACAACTGCAGGGCCATCGACAAGTCAGCACATGATGCTCACTCCTATGGATGGCAGCCAGATAGGTTGTACCCTCATCTTACTTGTGTGCAACATTTATGGCTTTTTTATTCATCTAAGCATGGAAAATAGATCATCACATTTCACTGTATATTCATGCGGGGGGGGGGGGGGGGGGGGGGGGGGGGGGGGGGGGGGGGGGGGGGGGGGGGGGGGGGGGGGGGGGGGGGGGGGGGGGGGGGGGGGGGGGGGGGGGGGGGGGGGGGGGGGGGGGGGGGGGGGGGGGGGGGGGGGGGGGGGGGGGGGGGGGGGGATTTATTTGCTCGGACGATTTCCACCGAGCAGAGGATGTTTAACGGTTCGTTCAAAATTTGGGAGAACGAGCATCCATGTCTACCTTACCAAGTCGATTCGAATCAAATTTTGAAATATGAGCTTGCCACTCCTTTTTTAGATGGAGAGATGATGCTCGGGAGTAATGTGTTTTTACATGCTCGTTGCTAGCGATTTACTATATGACAAATAGTTGACCCACTCAAAAACGCGAATCAAACCCAAAATGAAATATCTCGATTCAATGAGATAGCTCGTTCACTAGGTCAAAATAGTGAACTAAATCCAAAATTGAACACCTCAATCGAGTAGCATGTTGTATAGTATTATAGTACTCCATGAACATGTTGAAAGTCAAATTAATGAACTTGTTTGATATACGCATATATCCGTTCATGTGTGGATTGCAGACCACATGTTCTCCAATTTAAATATTTGAATGCAAGTTTATATCGAAACAGGGTTTATATCAGTCTTTGATGCATAAAACGCGACGGGGGGGGGGGGGGGGGGGGGGGGGGGGGGGGGGGGGGGGGGGGGGGGGGGGGGGGGGGGGGGGGGGGGGGGGGGGGGGGGGGGGGGGGGGGGGGGGGGGGGGGGGGGGGGGGGGGGGGGGGGGGGGGGGGGGGGGGGGGGGGGGGGGGGGGGGGGGGGGGGGGGGGGGGGGGGGGGGGGGGGGGGGGGGGGGGGGGGGGGGGGGGGGGGGGGGGGGGGGGGGGGGGGGGGGGGGGGGGGGGGGGGGGGGGGGGGGGGGGGGGGGGGGGGGGGGGGGGGGGGGGGGGGGGGGGGGGGGGGGGGGGGGGGGGGGGGGGGGGGGGGGGGGGGGGGGGGGGGGGGGGGGGGGGGGGGGGGGGGGGGGGGGGGGGGGGGGGGGGGGGGGGGGGGGGGGGGGGGGGGGGGGGGGGGGGGGGGGGGGGGGGGGGGGGGGGGGGGGGGGGGGGGGGGGGGGGGGGGGGGGGGGGGGGGGGGGGGGGGGGGGGGGGGGGGGGGGGGGGGGGGGGGGGGGGGGGGGGGGGGGGGGGGGGGGGGGGGGGGGGGGGGGGGGGGGGGGGGGGGGGGGGGGGGGGGGGGGGGGGGGGGGGGGGGGGGGGGGGGGGGGGGGGGGGGGGGGGGGGGGGGGGGGGGGGGGGGGGGGGGGGGGGGGGGGGGGGGGGGGGGGGGGGGGGGGGGGGGGGGGGGGGGGGGGGGGGGGGGGGGGGGGGGGGGGGGGGGGGGGGGGGGGGGGGGGGGGGGGGGGGGGGGGGGGGGGGGGGGGGGGGGGGGGGGGGGGGGGGGGGGGGGGGGGGGGGGGGGGGGGGGGGGGGGGGGGGGGGGGGGGGGGGGGGGGGGGGGGGGGGGGGGGGGGGGGGGGGGGGGGGGGGGGGGGGGGGGGGGGGGGGGGGGGGGGGGGGGGGGGGGGGGGGGGGGGGGGGGGGGGGGGGGGGGGGGGGGGGGGGGGGGGGGGGGGGGGGGGGGGGGGGGGGGGGGGGGGGGGGGGGGGGGGGGGGGGGGGGGGGGGGGGGGGGGGGGGGGGGGGGGGGGGGGGGGGGGGGGGGGGGGGGGGGGGGGGGGGGGGGGGGGGGGGGGGGGGGGGGGGGGGGGGGGGGGGGGGGGGGGGGGGGGGGGGGGGGGGGGGGGGGGGGGGGGGGGGGGGGGGGGGGGGGGGGGGGGGGGGGGGGGGGGGGGGGGGGGGGGGGGGGGGGGGGGGGGGGGGGGGGGGGGGGGGGGGGGGGGGGGGGGGGGGGGGGGGGGGGGGGGGGGGGGGGGGGGGGGGGGGGGGGGGGGGGGGGGGGGGGGGGGGGGGGGGGGGGGGGGGGGGGGGGGGGGGGGGGGGGGGGGGGGGGGGGGGGGGGGGGGGGGGGGGGGGGGGGGGGGGGGGGGGGGGGGGGGGGGGGGGGGGGGGGGGGGGGGGGGGGGGGGGGGGGGGGGGGGGGGGGGGGGGGGGGGGGGGGGGGGGGGGGGGGGGGGGGGGGGGGGGGGGGGGGGGGGGGGGGGGGGGGGGGGGGGGGGGGGGGGGGGGGGGGGGGGGGGGGGGGGGGGGGGGGGGGGGGGGGGAATGCTAATATCCATCCATGTTGCTGTTAGCCTCGTGGCCACACAACCAGGCACGACCAGGCATTCAAAATCGGTCGCCTGGGCCAGGCTACTTGCAGTGTATGGAGTTCAGCTAGGCTAATTAAAGTGCAAGGGAACCCAGGCCAGACGGGCTTTCTTTTTCACAGGGTAGCAACCAAACAAGCGTGCATGAAATCCAGGCACAACCCCAGGCCAGGCAAAAGATGCTCAAGACGCAAGCCAAACTGGCCTTATATCTCCCTGGTTCACACATACACGTCTCGCTCGTGCTATACATATAGACCCATCCAACACTCTCCGCCCTTGTTCTCTCTCCATGTGACACGCACCCCCCTAAGTACCATAATCCCTCAATCCATCATAGGCGCAAGCACCCCCCTCCTAAGTATGATTATCTCTTACTAGCCATCAGGAACACACGTATTGTCTCCTTCCATCCATACGTCTATCTCGATATCTCTCGGGGCATCTTCTGTCGCGCACAAACCTTGTCACTCGATCTCCCACCCATGTAGTCCCATCACGATCTCCAGGGGATGGGGCTAGATCAGCTTGAGGAGCTCAGCTTTGAAGCTGGACGATGTCGCTCTCTGCCGCCGTCCGTGCTCCTCCTCACGCCAACGCTGTGCCGCGCCAGCTTTAGCTCCTGCTATCTTCCCCAGATTAATGCCGCGCCCGCCCTTCTTCTCCCTCAACTCAAGAAGCTCGACCTCTTCGACGTTGTCATCTCGAAGAAGGCTATGGAGCACCTGGTTCGCAGTTGTACTGCGCTCGAGTATCTTCGTCTTGAGCAGATCCATGGGTTCATTAGCCTCCACATCGCCTCGACGAATCTCCGATGGATTTATGTGTCTTGCTGGCCCCGCAACAAGACATCAATTGGGAAGAGCTCACTCCAGCTATTCCACGTATATTCATTGAGAATGCGCCTTTCCTTGAGAGATTGCTTCTATCGGATCTAGAAGGTCCAACAAAAATCAGGGTCATTGACGCGCCAAAATTGACAGTGTTGGTGTACTCTTCTGCCAAATTCTCTGAACTCTTTATTGGATCCATAATCGTTCAGGTACAACAGCTCTTTCTCTCTCTCTCTCTGCTATCTCTGACGGGCCTCCCCTCTCACTTGAACTCTCTATACTGACGGATTATACGCTCACTGTGTCAGCATATAGCTCTGTATATTATTTAGTTGACCGGCCAACCAATCCACATGTTGCCTTGTCAGCTCGTGTTCTATATCTTCGTGTGCTGGCCCATGTGGTAGTGGGTGAAAATAAGTAAACTAGAGGCCCATCTGACACACGGTGAAGTAAAAAGTTGAAACCACTCGGGGTAGCACCCCGCATGCTAGTAAATTGAGGGTGCATTGACGAAAAACTTCTTGCGCGTGAAGGACGCACTCGCACACAATTCACCACTATGCGGCGGCATGCACAGAAAGACGCACTCGCGCACACCCAGCACACAACACACACCAGCACATGTCTACACCGGCGTCGCTGCCGGTTGAGATGGATGGCGAGGCAGCCAACAAGCGGAGGCGGCTCAAGCCAAAACCGCATCCGGCGAGCCTGGACTTCATCAGCAGCCTCCCCGATGACATGTTGCTCGTCATCATCAGCCTCCTCCCCACAAAATCTGCCGTGCAGACCGCCCTGCTCTCCCGGTGGTGGCGCCCCCTCTGGCACTGTGTTCCCCTCAACCTCACCGTCGACAGCTGCCTGTGCGACGTCCCCCCCCCCCCCCCCCCCCCCCCCCCCCCCCCCCCCCCCCCCCCCCCCCCCCCCCCCCCCCCCCCCCCCCCCCCCCCCCCCCCCCCCCCCCCCCCCCCCCCCCCCCCCCCCCCCCCCCCCCCCCCCCCCCCCCCCCCCCCCCCCCCCCCCCCCCCCCCCCCCCCCCCCCCCCCCCCCCCCCCCCCCCCCCCCCCCCCCCCCCCCCCCCCCCCCCCCCCCCCCCCCCCCCCCCCCCCCCCCCCCCCCCCCCCCCCCCCCCCCTCTACCACCGTTCGCGCTCCACCTCATGCCAACACTGCGCCGCGCCAGCTTCAGCTCCTACTATCTTCCCCAGATTAATGTCGCGCTCGCCCTTCTTCTCCCTCAACTCAAGAAGCTCGACCTCTTCGACGTTGGCATCTCGAAGCAGGCTATGGAGCACCTGCTCTGCAGCTGTACTATGCTCGAGTACCTTCATCTTGAGCAGATCCACGGGTTCATTAGCCTCCACATCGCCTCGACGAATCTCCGATGGATTTTTGTGTCTTGCTGGCCCCGCAACAAGACATCAATTGGGAAGAGATCACTCTAGCTGTTCCACATTATGGTCATTGAGAATGCGCCTTACCTTGAGAGATTGCTTGTATCTAGTCTAGAAGGTCCAACAAAAATTAGGGTCATTGACGCGCCAAAATTGACAACGTTGGTGTACTCGGTTGCCAAATTCTCCGAACTCTTTATTCGATCCGTAATCGTTCAGGTACAGCACTCATCTCCCTGGGCCAGCCAGACGCCTTGACATCCGCATGTTCAGTACCAACTGCAAGGTTCAACCCAAGTTCGACGAGTGGGTCTTATCCCCCGCCCTAGATTAGCTTGAGGAGCTCAGCTTTGAAGCTGGACGATGTCGCTCTCTGCCGCCGTCCGCGCTCTGCCTCGCGCCAACGCTGCGCCGCGCCAGCTTCAGCTCCTGCTATCTTCCCCAGATTAATGCCGCGCCCGCCCTTCTTCTCCCTCAACTCAAGCAGCTCGACCTCTTCGACGTTGTCATCTTGAAGAAGGCTATGGAGCACCTGCTCCGCAGCTGTACTGCGCTCGAGTACCTTCGTCTTGAGCAGATCCACGGGTTCATTAGCCTCCACATCGCCTCGACGAATCTTCGATGGATTTATGTGTCTTGCTGGCCCCGCAACAAGACATCAATTGGGAAGAGATGCCCATGTGGCAGTGGGTGAAAATAAGTAAACTAGATGCCCATCTGACACACGGTGAAGTAAACAAAGTTGAAACCACTCGGGGTAGCACCCCGCACGCTAGTAAATTGAGGGCGCATTGAGGACACACTTCTTCCGCATGGAGGACGCACTCGCGCACAATTCACCACTGCGCGGCGGCATGCACAGAAGGACGCACTCGCGCACACCCAGCACACAACACACACCAGCACACGTGTACACCGGCGTCGCCGCCCCCCCCCCCCCCCCCCCCCCCCCCCCCCCCCCCCCCCCCCCCCCCCCCCCCCCCCCCCCCCCCCCCCCCCCCCCCCCCCCCCCCCCCCCCCCCCCCCCCCCCCCCCCCCCCCCCCCCCCCCCCCCCCCCCCCCCCCCCCCCCCCCCCCCCCCCCCCCCCCCCCCCCCCCCCCCCCCCCCCCCCCCCCCCCCCCCCCCCCCCCCCCCCCCCCCCCCCCCCCCCCCCCCCCCCCCCCCCCCCCCCCCCCCCCCCCCCCCCCCCCCCCCCCCCCCCCCCCCCCCCCCCCCCCCCCCCCCCCCCCCCCCCCCCCCCCCCCCCCCCCCCCCCCCCCCCCCCCCCCCCCCCCCCCCCCCCCCCCCCCCCCCCCCCCCCCCCCCCCCCCCCCCCCCCCCCCCCCCCCCCCCCCCCCCCCCCCCCCCCCCCCCCCCCCCCCCCCCCCCCCCCCCCCCCCCCCCCCCCCCCCCCCCCCCCCCCCCCCCCCCCCCCCCCCCCCCCCCCCCCCCCCCCCCCTCACTCCAGCTGTTCCACGTTATGGTCATTGAGAATGCGCCTTTCCTTGAGATATTGCTTGTATCGGATCTAGAAGGTCCAACAAAAATCAGGGTCATTGACGCACCGAAATTGACAGCGTTGGTGCACTCGTCTGCCAAATTCTCCGAACTCTTTATTGGATCCGTAATCGTTTAGGTACAACACTCAGCTTCTTCTCCGTCTTCTTGAAATTCACATTTTTAAATTTCTTCTTGATGTATTTACGATCGTCTTCTAGAAAATGATTCCCACAAGCTTGACCCAGTCTATGCGCACAGTGAAGATCTTGGCAATAAAATCTATCGGCCCCAATCTGGATCAAGTTGTTGGATTCCTTACATGCTTTCCGTGCACGGAGAAGCTACTCATCGAGGTGAAACTTTTTTCCTATTAGTAAACGGTAATCACAACGTAGCTCAAATTTTTTGTAATTTCCCCAAATTATGATGACAAGTGTAGTGTTCAAAACTGCATCTACGCACTGCACCGAAAGAAATGTTTTTAGTATTTTTTCTCACGTGATCACCTGCATCGTTTTTTTGTTGTACTACTATAGTAGCCTAGGCTAGTCATAGTGGAAAGTAACTTAGACTACTCCAGTAACTCTATGGTTACCCTAAGAGCAAGTAGAACCTCCGTCCTGGTTTACTCTTCCTATTTTGTAGTATCAAAATTTGACCATAGATTTAACTGACAAAATTTTAATGCATGTCACTAAGAACTATATCGTTGGATTCGTATTTGAACATAATTTCAAATGGTGTAATTTTTAGTGACATGCACTGGCATTTTCTTACATAAATATATGGTCAAAATTTTATACTAAATAAGAGGTAGTACAAAAGTGGGCTATAACGGCCCTCCACTATGTAGGCCAAAACACGTGCCAAATTCACTTGTGATGCATTTGGCATCGATGCCCCTCCATTGCTCACCTGGTGCCCCAATCTGGATCACCTACTTTGCTCCGGTGCCAAATTAACTCACGCAATGAAAAAACACTTGCATGGGAGAGAGAGAGGACTGAGGCAATAAAAAAACACTTGTTTGGGAGAGTGAGAGGCTGGTCTAGTTGGTTTGATTGATTTGTTTATACATGTGGGTCTGTGCGCACAGTGGTGCCAACTCTCTCACATCGCGAGAGCGGTGCCAAAATCTTTTGATTTGACATCGATGCGTACTATGTGGCATACTTTTGCGAAATATGGCATCAGCCACATAGTGGAAGGCAACAAATGCCCAAGCTCTTCACGTACTCCTAGGTAAATGAGAGGAAAGAGAAAGAGAGAGAGAGTGAAAAAATATCACTAGCCAGCCAACCCTATCGTATGAGCGAATGATATTGGTACCTCTTGATGACACGGCAATCTTATACAGCCAGCTGCTCTAATATGTTCTCTTCTTTTGCAGATAAAAAAAGACCCGAAAGTGAAAAATGTGCTGCACTATAACAATCTCATCGAATGCCTTGATCTCCATCTTACAGAAATTGATTTGATCGACTACCGAGGCAGCACATCTGAGATTAAATTGGCCAGGTTCTTTGTTCTGGAGGCAAGTGTGCTCAAGGTAATGAGGTTTGGCGTTCTTTGGCGCAACAATGAATGGTGTGCTGATCACCGCAAGCGTCTAAGCCTAAATGACAAAGTCTCCACAGAAGCTGAATTTGTTTTTGAAACATCAAGTGGCCAGAGACCCGAAAACTTATTTGCCCATTAGTGACTTGTCAGGGCGGTGGATTTTAGTTTGTACGATAATGCTGCATCCACCTAAAGTAACGAAAGTTCTTACGTAAACTTCCTCGTAATTCCCTCTTTGTAGGTGCAGCATTACTCCTAACATTTGTAATATCAGTTTGAAACTTGTAATATTGCTGTGTCCTATTCCTGCGTTTTCAAAATCCTGCGAATCAAACAGGTCCTGAGTTGGTGATGATGTTGTGCCTGCCATCTTTCACCAATAGCCGTCGGATCTAGATCTGACGCATACAAACCAAACTTCTCCAGTTTTGCAAAAAGATGCCCGCACTTGTTCCCTATTTACAAACAACTCCTTGTCTCTCACAATCAGCCTTATCTCCTCCCCACCACATCTAGAAGGCCATGGAAAAATCTGGCGCGATGGCCGCTGCTGGTGCCGTCCACCCCCCAATCTTGGTGTTCCGTACAATGCACGGGCATCTACGCACGGGAAATTATGTCGAACACGGCTAGTTGTAAGCAGGCTAGGTCTACAGCCATGATGATAGTGACTGCAGACGGTGAGGTTGACTATGGTATGCCGAACACGGCGCCTATACTCAGGTGTCATCTCCGACGTAGGGTCTTGTCACTTCACTGTGAGGAGCAGCACGTAATAATTTGACCAACGGGTAGTACAGTGCTACTACATTGGTAGTACTACTACTACTAGTACTAGCACCACCGTCTGGATTTAGTAGTACTACCACGTCCATCTGGATTTAGTATTTGACTAGCAATAGCTAGTACTAATGCATGTCACAAAAATTGTACTACTCCCTCTGTAAATAAATACATGGTGTATTGTTTTATTCCTATCGGTGAGATAACTTAATGTCTTTTTGCTACTACCTCCGTCCTAGTTTATTAGTCCCCTTTGTAATTTGTGCCAAATTTTGACTAAATATTTAACTTATAAAATGTTAGTGCATGTCAACAAAAATTATATCGCTGGATTTGTTTTTGAACATTGTTTTCAATGATATAATTTTTTATAACATGCATGAACTTTTTATTAATTGAATTTATGGTCAAAGTTTGGCACAGATTACAATGGGGACCAGTAAACCAGGACGGAGGTAGTACTTAATAGGATTACATGCAATGAACTAACCACTGCATGTGATGTTTGGTAGTCTCAAGTCATTGAAAGCATGCACGGGCACGAAGGGGGACGCAGCTTCATTGACTTACTGCACCTGCATTTGGGTGTATGACACGTGGGCCCAACGGGTGGCTGGCCAACCTGTCATACAGCCAAAGGTAGGTGCAGTAGAGGGGCGAGGAGTAGATGGCCAACACGCACGTGAATTCAACGCAGTCTGCACTTCTCATATAAAGGCTCTCGCCAGTCCAATCTACGAAATCCTATGCACCTACGCACCCAAGGGCAAGAGTGATCACTCCAATTGCAAGATCAGTTGACTAGAAGCTAGACCCATGGAGGCGATGAGCGCGAGCATCAGCCGGCTGTGCCAGATGGTCCACGACGCCGGCCTGCGGCCCGGCACCGAGGAATGTCTCCAGGTAGTGCTTGAGGCCGCCAGGGCGAGGGGCCGCTTGGATGACAGCTTCGTCTCCTTGTTCGACGAGGTCCTCGTCGGCTTCCTCGACAAGTTCACCATCGTCAAGAAGCTCGAGACGACCTTGACGTACGCCTCCAACCCACGCGCCCAGGCTCTATGATGCCTGCCACCCTCAACGGCCTCTATGGTGACAACCTCTTCGACGCACTGGTGGCCCTGCGACTGCCCGCCGTCGCGCCGGAGAATGTCCACCTCGAGGTCGCGCTCGCCGCGCAGCGCCTGGCGCAACAAAACACCATCGACATAATCACCCACGTCTACGCGCAAATCGTCCACAAGGACTACTACATGCAAGAGGAGGACGATAGGACGCTGGCCTTCTTGGACCATAGGGCAACCTTGGACGGCATTGTTCAGAAGCACGTTGAGCTTGCCGCCAACGCCGCTGCTCCTCACACGTTGGTTGGTGACCCGGTGCACTAGGGCGTGAGGATGTCATTGATGGATCCGTATGTATCTTTATCTGTCCGTCAAATCCATGTAGTACTATATGGTACTACTAGTAATTATCTTACCTTTCGCATCAACTTCATAATTTTCCTACGTACTCCCTGCATGAACCGCGCCAGAACCAAACTTCTCATTACTCTAGGGAAAATCGTTATTTCTATCTATCGGTCGCGCCATGGAGCAGAACCAAATTTTACAAGTTACAAGTTCAAAAGGAAAAGCCTGCCATGTTCGCGTCGCACCCCCACACGGTTGGTCTGGCACGCCGCTCAAGGGGGGATGTGTGTTGTGTTGCATTTTCACTTACAAGTGGGACCGCAGTTGAACAAACCGACTATCGGCAAACCCCCACCCCGCCCACCGCGCGATGGGTGAGAAAACAGGAGGGAGAAGAGATGGCTGTAGCATGGACTCCAAGAAAATTGGTGTCGGATGGGACTCGTGTGGGTGGCGTGTGCCGTACTGCTAGACATGAATGCTAGTTATGGCCCATGCCACCCCACTATATCGAGGTGCTGGTTACGTAGAACAAATTTCCTGGAGTCCGTGCTCAGCCCTCCTCTATCTCTCTTCTCACCAGCCAGCAGACGCGCGGTGCCCATCGTCTGTTTGCTCATATGCGGTCCCACATGTCAGTGAAAACGCAAGAGGACCCACTAAACCTGCACATCTTTCACCTCGACGTGCTGGTGATGAAAAACAAATCCAATAAAGATCTTCGGTGGCCGCTTTTGGAGTTACTCAAGAGTAGTAAGATTCTATTTACAGTTTAACCCAAGATGCACATCACGTGGCTTCAACTACCACTCTATTTTCTTGCATGACACGACCTGGATGCTGGATGTCCCACGTGTCGGCAAAAGGAGGAAGAACTCGACCAAATCTTCGGTTGTGCTCTCGGATTAGACTAGTTGTGCTAACTTAAAATTTTATTGTGCAGAATGGATGCAAGTTTTGGTATTGGGAAGAAGAGTACAACGATATATTGATAGAGCGCAATTTAGTAGATGTTCTAGCACTTTTAGCTAACATAGAGGCTAGAGATGAGACTAGTGCACTTGTTGATAGAATAGAGGCGAGACACGTCTACTTCTTTACACTCGAAGAAGAAAGAACCACGCAGGATCGAGCCTCCGCAGATCAACAATGAATGCATCGAGAAGGCACTAATCCAACTTACAAGAGCAGTTATGGAAGTTGGATATCTTCTAAAATGTATTCTTGTGGTTCTTATTTTTCTAGTCAAAATTTTGGTGATGTATTTCCATGTACCAAAAAATCAATGATGAAAAAAAGATATGTGTTTGCAAAGAAAAATGTACGCACCCGGGATGCGTCCGCGCGTTCGGCGCATGGCCACCGCATCCGAGAAATGGCCCGGACACGACCCCATTGCCCGACCCAAACGGACAGAATCCGGGCAAAACTGAGGTCCGTTTGGGGTCGTGCGTTGGAGTTGGCCTTACAAGTGGGACCGTAGTTGAGGAAACAGACTATCGGCAAACCCCCACCTCGCCCGCCGCGCGATGGCTGAGTTAGAGAAACGACGAGGTTGAAGAGATTGATGTAGCACGGACTCCAAGAAATATGGTGTCAGATGGAAGTCATGCTGGTGGCGTGTGCCGTACTCCTGGACGTGAATGCTTGTTCTGGCCCATGCCACCCTACTACTCCTACTACTTATAGTAGTAGTATCGAGGATTCGAGGCGCTGGTTACGTACAGCGAACACATTAACATATGGCCCACCTCACACTGTGGCCAAATTTCTTGGAGTCTGTGCTAGGTTAAAAAGTGTTCTTCCCCCCCCAATTTCCTAGAGTCTGTGCTAGGTTAAAAAGTGTTCTTTGTGAGGATGGGTGGATGGTCTCAAGTTTAAAACTTGTTGTATTACGTACGTAGACGTAGAGATAGTGCATCATGTGAAGCTAGTACAAATAGCGTACTATTGTTGATTGGCCTCATTCGATAACCTGTTGCAATGCACGTACAATTATGTATTCGGAAAATATTTTTTTGCCTTGTCGCAGCAACCACTTAGAGAAACGACTCGAAAGCCATCCATAAATTTAGTGAGTTTATCACATGCATATCATTTTAATATATACAATAGGTCGTCAACCCACAATGACAACGAGAATACATTATAAATACTAATGTTTTCATCACACAACAAATAACAAGCAATGAAATGAACTTCAACTCAACCAATCCTCGGCATTATAAACACTTGTTTTGAACCACAAGTGATTCTCTGGGAATGGCCAGCTACTCTCAATCTCGCCACCGCATCCGAGAAATGGGCGGACACGACACCATTGCCCTACCCAAACGGACAAAATACGGGCAAAACGGAGGTCCGTTTGGGGTCGTGCGTTGGAGTTGGCTTTACAAGTGGGACCGCAGTTGAGGAAACCGACTATTGGCAAACCCCCACCTCGCCCGCCATGCAATGGCCGAGTTAGAGAAACGACGAGGTTGAAGAGATTGCTATAGCACGGACTCCAACAAATATGGTGTCAGATGGAAGATGTGCTGGTGGCGTGTGCCATACTCCTAGACGTGAATGCTTGTTCTGGCCCATGCCACCCTACTACTCCTACTACTTATAGTAGTAGTATCAAGGATTCAAGGTGTTGGTTACGTACAGCGAACACATTAACATATGGCCCACCTCACACTGTGGCCAA
>JAAAWM010009428.1:10000-23288 GCA_036873465.1 Thinopyrum obtusiflorum | reverse complement strand
TTAAGGCTAAAATGACATGAATTAATTTGCAAATTACAAATCTACTGTATACATTTACAAAAATTACATACAAACAAAATTATGGTGCAATAAAATAATTTTCAGATTTATTTCTATAAACAGTAACTGCATACAGTACCAGCCGCTACAGTGCCCGTGACATCCCTTCTCAGTTTTGCACTGAACTGCTACTGTAGCTTCGTGACGTCCCTTCGTGATGTTAGAGGATCCGTTCCCGTGTCCCAGAACCAATTTACAAAGCCATGGCGTCGACCTACCACTACCGGCTACCATATCCTCTCCCATTGACTGCTGCACCCCCAGCGTCCGCATCCCGCTGCCGCTTCCCGATGGCCTCCACCGCCCCCCTCGGTACGTGCTTTTCTCGCAATACTTTTCGAACCTTTAACTTGACCTAGCCAAAATTGGGATGCTACTGTGAAGCGCATGGCGTGCTAGATCAGGCAGGGTTGTTGAAATCGGGAAGGGGCGTGGGCTCGATTAGGTAGAAATGTGCTGAATTCAGCAAATCGCCAGAACTAGTTCTAGATTCCAGACCAGGAAGATCAGTTGGAACATCGCACGCAAGAAATAGCGCAATGCGCCAACGGATTCCGGGTTTAGGGGGTTCCCCGATACAATTCTCATGATAAACATTGACTAGATGCTTATTTTAATGGCTATTTAGGCTCTGTTCTTATTTTAAGGGCATGCTATCCAGCGAATGTTCCCTGGGAAGGATGGCATTTGCGAATATTTTTCGCTTGCGGGAGCATGGCAATTCTTTCAGGCGAACACGTTTCACAGCAAAATCCCTTCTTTACAGAAGTTGCCATGTGTTCCTGAAGAAATTGCCATGTGCTTTCAAAGAACTTGCCATAAAAAATGTTCGCAGATGCCATGCTTCTCAGGGAATGTTCGCTGGCTATTGGGGTCCTATTTTTAGGAGCAGATGCTTATTCACTTTAAGGGGAAGCCCTCGTCAGCACCCTTTTCAATTTAGTTCCGTTGCACATGACTCTCCACATGCGCCCCTAGTTGACAGGGCGCCTGTTTTAATATATCCTCTTTTTTCTTGTATCATTTTCCTTGATGACAGAAGGAGTATCTCATGATGCAGGGGTCACGGTGTCCACATCAGAGAGTGTTGGTCAGAATGACTTGCTGATTGTCGGGCCTGGTGTGCTTGGTCGAATCGTAGCTGAGAAATGGCGACAGGTATGAGAAGTATCTTCCTCGCTAAGTGGCTCACCTGTTATTTATAAAATATGAAGAACTTGAGCTAATGAAATGATTATTTTACTGAGAGATTTGAATTTTCCGAGCTAATGAAAGAAAACAATTTGTCATGTTCAAATCAGGTCTTGTTTCTAGTTAAAGGGCATTTGTTCCTCATAGCATGTTATCATTTCTCCGGTGGCATTGGCACTAGTAAATCCTGAAGATATTTTCGTTGAAAACCAATAACTTTCTAGTTTAATTGATATCCACCATATGTATCTTTTTTGTCTGCAAAACATGAGAATTGTATGCTTATAATATATTTTGTTTTTTTCTGCTTTGTAAATATTGTAAAGATTTCAAGCATAGCTTTAATGTATCTTACAGGAGCATCCAGATTGCAAAATTTATGGCCAGACTGCAACCACAGATCATCACAGTGAACTAACTAAAATTGGGATAATTCCCTCCCTGAAGGGACCCAGAGTTGATCAGAAAGTTCCGTACGTTATTTTCTGTGCTCCTCCATATCGCACGGATGATTACCCTGGGGATCTTAGGTAAGCAAAGTGTTTGATCGTTTTTTCATCTAAGAATAAACTGGAATTTTTTTCAAATACAGTTAACTTAATGTTGCGGTATATTTGTTTTGTGTATATGATGGTACATCACGGCGGGATCTATCCTGATAACAAAATGAGCCTTCAAATCGGCATGCTTATAATGTTTGGCGACATGCATCTAGAAAATAGTTGTGTGCTTTGCAAATGTTCCCCCCCCCCCCCCCCCCCCCCCCCCCCCCCCCCCCCCCCCCCCCCCCCCCCCCCCCCCCCCCCCCCCCCCCCCCCCCCCCCCCCCCCCCCCCCCCCCCCCCCCCCCCCCCCCCCCCCCCCCCCCCCCCCCCCCCCCCCCCCCCCCCCCCCCCCCCCCCCCCCCCCCCCCCCCCCCCCCCCCCCCCCCCCCCCCCCCCCCCCCCCCCCCCCCCCCCCCCCCCCCCCCCCCCCCCCCCCCCCCCCCCCCCCCCCCCCCCCCCCCCCCCCCCCCCCCCCCCCCCCCCCCCCCCCCCCCCCCCCCCCCCCCCCCCCCCCCCCCCCCCCCCCCCCCCCCCCCCCCCCCCCCCCCCCCCCCCCCCCCCCCCCCCCCCCCCCCCCCCCCCCCCCCCCCCCCCCCCCCCCCCCCCCCCCCCCCCCCCCCCCCCCCCCCCCCCCCCCCCCCCCCCCCCCCCCCCCCCCCCCCCCCCCCCCCCCCCCCCCCCCCCCCCCCCCCCCCCCCCCCCCCCCCCCCCCCCCCCCCCCCCCCCCCCCCCCCCCCCCCCCCCCCCCCCCCCCCCCCCCCCCCCCCCCCCCCCCCCCCCCCCCCCCCCCCCCCCCCCCCCCCCCCCCCCCCCCCCCCCCCCCCCCCCCCCCCCCCCCCCCCCCCCCCCCCCCCCCCCCCCCCCCCCCCCCCCCCCCCCCCCCCCCCCCCCCCCCCCCCCCCCCCCCCCCCCCCCCCCCCCCCCCCCCCCCCCCCCCCCCCCCCCCCCCCCCCCCCCCCCCCCCCCCCCCCCCCCCCCCCCCCCCCCCCCCCCCCCCCCCCCCCCCCCCCCCCCCCCCCCCCCCCCCCCCCCCCCCCCCCCCCCCCCCCCCCCCCCCCCCCCCCCCCCCCCCCCCCCCCCCCCCCCCCCCCCCCCCCCCCCCCCCCCCCCCCCCCCCCCCCCCCCCCCCCCCCCCCCCCCCCCCCCCCCCCCCCCCCCCCCCCCCCCCCCCCCCCCCCCCCCCCCCCCCCCCCCCCCCCCCCCCCCCCCCCCCCCCCCCCCCCCCCCCCCCCCCCCCCCCCCCCCCCCCCCCCCCCCCCCCCCCCCCCCCCCCCCCCCCCCCCCCCCCCCCCCCCCCCCCCCCCCCCCCCCCCCCCCCCCCCCCCCCCCCCCCCCCCCCCCCCCCCCCCCCCCCCCCCCCCCCCCCCCCCCCCCCCCCCCCCCCCCCCCCCCCCCCCCCCCCCCCCCCCCCCCCCCCCCCCCCCCCCCCCCCCCCCCCCCCCCCCCCCCCCCCCCCCCCCCCCCCCCCCCCCCCCCCCCCCCCCCCCCCCCCCCCCCCCCCCCCCCCCCCCCCCCCCCCCCCCCCCCCCCCCCCCCCCCCCCCCCCCCCCCCCCCCCCCCCCCCCCCCCCCCCCCCCCCCCCCCCCCCCCCCCCCCCCCCCCCCCCCCCCCCCCCCCCCCCCCCCCCCCCCCCCCCCCCCCCCCCCCCCCCCCCCCCCCCCCCCCCCCCCCCCCCCCCCCCCCCCCCCCCCCCCCCCCCCCCCCCCCCCCCCCCCCCCCCCCCCCCCCCCCCCCCCCCCCCCCCCCCCCCCCCCCCCCCCCCCCCCCCCCCCCCCCCCCCCCCCCCCCCCCCCCCCCCCCCCCCCCCCCCCCCCCCCCCCCCCCCCCCCCCCCCCCCCCCCCCCCCCCCCCCCCCCCCCCCCCCCCCCCCCCCCCCCCCCCCCCCCCCCCCCCCCCCCCCCCCCCCCCCCCCCCCCCCCCCCCCCCCCCCCCCCCCCCCCCCCCCCCCCCCCCCCCCCCCCCCCCCCCCCCCCCCCCCCCCCCCCCCCCCCCCCCCCCCCCCCCCCCCCCCCCCCCCCCCCCCCCCCCCCCCCCCCCCCCCCCCCCCCCCCCCCCCCCCCCCCCCCCCCCCCCCCCCCCCCCCCCCCCCCCCCCCCCCCCCCCCCCCCCCCCCCCCCCCCCCCCCCCCCCCCCCCCCCCCCCCCCCCCCCCCCCCCCCCCCCCCCCCCCCCCCCCCCCCCCCCCCCCCCCCCCCCCCCCCCCCCCCCCCCCCCCCCCCCCCCCCCCCCCCCCCCCCCCCCCCCCCCCCCCCCCCCCCCCCCCCCCCCCCCCCCCCCCCCCCCCCCCCCCCCCCCCCCCCCCCCCCCCCCCCCCCCCCCCCCCCCCCCCCCCCCCCCCCCCCCCCCCCCCCCCCTGAGGTGACATTGGAGTATCTAGGTGACATTAGGGTTTTGGTTGATTTGTGTCCTAAGGTGTTATTCCAGTACGAACTCTAGGATAGATCGAACGGAAAGAATAGCTTCGTGTTATTTTACTACGGACTCTTGAATAGATCGATCAGAAAGAATTACTTTGAGGTGGTTTCGTACCCTACAATAATCTCTTTGTTTGTTCTCCGCTATTAGTGACTTTGGAGTGACTCTTTGTTGCATGTTGAGGGATAGTTATATGATCCAATTATGTTATTATTGTTGAGAGAACTTGCACTAGTGAAAGTATGAACCCTAGGCCTTGTTTCAACGCATTGCAATATCGTTGGTGCTCACTTTTATCATTAGTTACCTTGCTGTGTTTATATTTTCAGATTACAAAAACCTATATCTACCATCCATATTCCACTTGTATCACCATCTCTTCGCCGAACTAGTGCACCTATACAATTTACCATTGTATTGGGTGTGTTGGGGACACAAGAGACTCTTTGTTATTTGGTTGCAGGGTTGTTTGAGAGAGACCATCTTCATCCTACGCCTCCCACGGATTGATAAACCTTAGGTCATCCACTTGAGGGAAATTTGCTACTGTCCTACAAACCTCTGCACTTGGAGGCCCAACAACATCTACAAGAAGAAGGTTGTGTAGTAGACATCACTCGCCATGCCGGAGACTGCTGGACGGCACCGGGGACGAGCTTGGGTGGCGGAGGGGAGTGAAGTGGCTAGGGTTTGGTCCAGCGAGCGGAACGAGAGGAATATATGTGGGGTCGGGTGGGCCAGCATGGGCTAGGTTCGACGTGGCGGGCGTGCCCGAGCATCCCATATCCGCCCCATATTTGAGCTGGATATGAGGGGTGCCGGTCGGCCCGGGCATTTGAGGCCCGTTTGAGACGCCCGTGTGGGTCAAAATTTCGCGACCGGACAGTGACCGGGCATACGAGGTGGGTTTGAGGCATTGTCTATCGATGCTCTAATGCAAACAAGGTGAGGTACTTGACGGTGACCTCGAAGGCATGGCCTCAGAGGCCGCTGACACCTTCGTCATTCGAGGCGTCGTCGCTGTCGTCCAAGCCGCCATTGTCGTTGTCATTCTAGTGGCGAAACACCGCCAGCCACCAGGCATCACAACAACCTTGATCGGCCGCCACTGCACACTCGCAACGCAGCCGCTCGACCTCCTATGCCCAGACACAGAGCCTTGGCATGGGGGAGACGCTCGTCCGCAACAACGGACTCCACCCCACATCGCCCGCCTACTCAGACTCCCCCATCCCCACTTCGAGGAGCTGGTTGCTGATCCAGAGGCGATGGTGGGTGGAGGTCTCTGCGGTGGACCGACCAATGGTCAGGCCTCTGCCAACGCGGGGTCGCCAAGACCGGGGCAGCGCGACTACCGACCACGCAAACGGCCTAACGCATTGCCTCGGAGGCCGCCGTCACTGTGGAGGAGGAGGTCTCTCGAGGGAGCATGAGTGGAGGTTACTCTCAGGGGAGCAGGAGTGCCGGCTTCCATCTCTCCACGGATTCAGGTACCATTAGGACTTCATCCTCCGTTTTGTTACCAGTACATTTTTTGTTAATCGTGACCTTCCTGTGGCTTAGGTATCAAATTAATCAGCATGAAAATCCTTGAGATGATCGTAGCATTTGTGGACTATGGCATGTGGATGTTGATGATAGGAGCTAGGGTCCTACCGGGTCTCGACCGTAGGTTGTAGGGGTGAGAGGAGGGTTGGTGGGAGGTTGGGCACGGCTGGCGGCGCGTCGGCGCCGTGATCGCGCGGGAGGAGGCGGCGGCGGTGGTGAGAGCCGGCTAGGGTTTAGAGTTCCGGCTCCTAAGGGGAGCCGGGCGATAGTTATGACTTATTGCTTAATTCCAAAAGGTAGCCTTACATCTGTTTATATAATCCTTGCTGCTAATAAAAATAAGATAAGTTGGGCTAAGCCCCTAACTAGATGCGCCCAATGGGCCTCCTCTGGCTATAAGTGACGCCGGTCATAACATCTCTCCCCGCCTGCGCAAACAGCTCATCCTCGAGCTGGAAGTCTGGAAAGTGTTGGCGGAACTCGTCAAGCTGCTCCCAAGTGGCGTCCTCCTCCGGAAGGCCTTGCCACTGGATCAACAAATGCCACACCCCACGACGCTGCTGGACCTGCAACACCTTCGCCGGTCCTGGAAGTAGGCGCCCGTCGGAGGTCGAAGGAAGCACCGGCGTGGTCGCCGGCGGGTCCCCGCGGAAGGGCTTCAGCTACCCCACATGGAAGACGTCATGGATGCGGGCACCGGCTGGAAGCTGAGGGCGGTAGGCAACCTTTCCGATGCGCTCCAGCACGGAAAATGGCCCGGCGTAGCGACGACCCAGCATGCGCTTCGCGCGCGGGTCAAGGGAATGCGTGGAGTGGTGAAGGAGGCGCAGCCACACCCAGTCGCCCATCGCGAACTCCGCCTTGCGGTGGTGGGTGTCGTAGTAGTGCTTGGACAGCTGCTGGGCCTGGAGAAGTCGTTGGCGCACCTCCGCAAGCATCTCATCCCGGCTGCGAAGAAGGCCGCCAGCCGCCTCCGTCCTCGCCGTCTCGTGGTCAACCGGTAGGATGGGCAGGGGCAGTCGGCCATAGACCACCTCAAAAGGTGTGGCACGCAGGGCGGAGTGGTATGAAGTGTTGTAGCAGTACTCCGCCCATGCGAGCCAGTCCACCCAAGCATGGGGATGATCACCTGTAACACAACGCAAATACATGGCAATAACCTTGTTGACCACCTCAGATTGACCGTCTGTTTGAGGATGGAAGGCCGTACTCAGGTGCAGCTTCACGCCCGCCATCTGGAAGAGATCGCGCCAGACATGCCCAGTGAACACGGGGTCCCGGTCGTTGATGATCGAAGAGGGGAACCCATGTAGGCGGACGATGCTGTCGAAGAAGGCACGCACCACGGAGGCAGTAGTGTAGGGATGGCCGAGCGCAATGAAGTGTGCATACTTGGAGAAGCGGTCGACCACCGTAAGAATGACGGACTTGCCGCCCACCTTGGGGAGGCCCTCGATGAAGTCCATGGAGATGTGGGCCCAAACCTGAGAGGGCACCTCCAGGGGCTGGAGCAGTCCGGTCGGTCGCAGCGTCTCCATCTTGTTGCGCTGGCATGTCAGGCAAGACTACACCCAATCGCGGACCAGGGCCCGGTCGCCAGGGATGTAGAAGTCGGCGCGGAGATGGTGGAGGGTCTTCTGCATGCCCTCGTGGCCGGCTGAGTGGGCCAGCAGCAGGACCTGGTGACGGAGGTCATCGTGATCCGACACGAAAAGCCGGCGACCGTGCAGGAGCAAGCCATCTGCCAAGCGCCATGGCTCCTCCAAGTCGCCAGCGTCGAGGCGCTGCCGAAGGAGCTGAGCATCCGTAGCATCCGCGGTAGCTCGGCGAATGTCGTCAAGGAGGGCCCTGAATGGATGCAGAGGGCCACCCCCACGGGGTCGATGGCGTCCGAGTCGGGGTCGACGTCGCGGCGGGACAGGGCATCGGCCACGGTGTTGAGGTGACCCGGGCGATACTCGACAGTGAAGTCGGAGCCAAAGAGTTTGCTGATCCACTGATGCTGTGGCACGGTGGAGAGCCTCTGGTCCAATAAGAACTTGAGGCTGTAGTGGTCCGTGCAGATAGGGAACGGCCTCCCCCAGAGATACGGCTGCCAGTGGCGCACGGCCTGCACCAAGCCAATGAGCTGCCTCTCATAGGCCGTGAGCTTATGATGGCGCGTGGCGAAGGACCTGCTGAAGAACGCAAGCAGCTCGTCACCCTGATGAAGGACGGTGCCAAACCCCACTCCCGAGGCGTCGCAGTCCACCATGAACAGCTTGTCGAAGTCGGGCATCTGGAGGACCGGACCCGTAGTGAGAGCCCGCTTGAGGACCTCGAACGCCTCGGTCGCCTCAGCATCCCAGGCGAAGGCATCGCGGCACAACAGGCGCGTGAGCTGGGATGCGATGAGGCCAAACACCCGGATGAATTTCCGGTAGTACCCCGCGAGGCCCAGGAAGCCTCGTAGTGCCCACGGCGAGTGCAGCATCGGCCAGGACGCGACAGCCGCCACCTTGTCGGCATCCATAGCGACACCCTCGGTCGAGATGACATGGCCGAGGTAGGTGACCGAAGGCGTGCCAAACGAGCACTTCGAGCGCTTGAGGTGAAGATGGTGCGCTCGAAGCTCGTTGAAGACGATGGTGATGTGCTAAACATGCTCCACCCACGTGGCATTGTAGATAAGAATGCCATCAAAGAAAACGAGCACAAACCGGCGCAAGTAGGGGCGGAGAACATCGTTCATCAAGGCCTGAAATGTCGCTGGGGCGTTGGAGAGACCAAATGGCATCACCAGGAACTCGAAGTGGCTGTGATGAGTCCGAAACACCGTCTTCGCGACATCGTCCGGGTGCATCCGCACCTGGTGGTAGCCTGAACGGAGGTCGAGCTTGGTGAAGAAGCGTGCCCCATCACTACAAAAAAAATACACTTCCATGATGATACGTGTTTGTCACAGTAGGTCACGTTTTCTGTCATGCATGTACATCCATGACAAATTTATGACAGAATCGAGATAGTCATACCTGTGCTGTCGTAGAAGTGTTCCATGACATTACCAAAATTATCATCACGGAAGTGTCCACTTCCATGACGATAAATCGCGCGTCACAGAAGTGCTTTCGTCAAGGGTGACCGACACGTGGCATCCACCGTAACGGAACACCGTTAAGCTATCGGGTCCGGTTTTGGATCCGATAACCCGTTAACAGCCCCGACCAATGGGGATTTTCCACATGTAAAATCATCATTGGCTGGAGGGAACACGTGTCGGCTCGCCGTTGGGACATATGTCATCCACTCATTGGACCCAAAGCGCCTATGATACGTCGACACGTGGCACCCCCCCCCCCCCCCCCCCCCCCCCCCCCCCCCCCCCCCCCCCCCCCCCCCCCCCCCCCCCCCCCCCCCCCCCCCCCCCCCCCCCCCCCCCCCCCCCCCCCCCCCCCCCCCCCCCCCCCCCCCCCCCCCCCCCCCCCCCCCCCCCCCCCCCCCCCCCCCCCCCCCCCCCCCCCCCCCCCCCCCCCCCCCCCCCCCCCCCCCCCCCCCCCCCCCCCCCCCCCCCCCCCCCCCCCCCCCCCCCCCCCCCCCCCCCCCCCCCCCCCCCCCCCCCCCCCCCCCCCCCCCCCCCCCCCCCCCCCCCCCCCCCTGGCCCGTAATGAACAGTGTATCACTTTATACCCATTAACGGCCCATTATTCCGTTGGGCCATTTCCAGCCCATGTTATCTTTTGGCCTTCTCAGGGCCCATTTATTCTTGGGCTCATTTCCAGCATTCGTTTACTTTCGGCCCGTTACTATCATTTTCTGCTTGTGGGCCAAATTCAGCCCGTGGTTACAGTCGGCCCGTTTGTGACCCGTTAATACGTTGGGCCGTTTTCATAGCGTCATCAAATACGGCCGATTAATGACGGCCCGTTATGGTCGGCCCGTTATGGTCGGCCCATGAACGGACGATTTCAACTCTAGCCCATTTACGGCCATAATGTGGTCTGTTATTGACCCATGTTTGGCCAACCGATCATACGGCCCGTAGAAGGCCCATTGATGATACGGTCCGTAGAAGGCCCATTGTGTCTACGGCCCGTATAAGGCCCATTGTTTCTATGCCCCGTAGAAGGCCCATTGTTTCTACGGCCCTTAGAAGGCCCATTGTTTCTACAGCCCGTAAGAGGCCCATGTTAACTACAGTAAATATGTAGCCCATGGTTAATGTGGCCTAGTTTTAAAAAATAGGCTATTGCGGCCACTAGCAAACCGCAGAAAAAGAACTGCACTGACTACAAGAAAACAAATAAACAAGACAATAAGGAAATAAATAGGCAAGCAACTTACGCTAGGCTATCACGGCTATTACACATATTACATCCACTAGGCATCAAAGTTCGCCACCAGTGCAAATATAGGGAACAAAGCAGCATATAAACGCCGTAGCAAAACAAGTCCAAAACTGAAACCACTTTAGAAGAGCTCAAGAAACAATATCCTGGGTACCCATAATGCTGGCAAGATGCTTAGCAAGCTTATTAACTTTCTCTTGTTTGGCGCTTAAATCCTCCAGCACTTGTTGTTGCACCAGAAAGTATGCATCTGAATTCTGCAGGGACTTCCTCAGTCCTTCGGCTTCCTGTCGCATAACATCTGATCGACGTCTTTCAACTTGAAGTTGAGACTCAAGAAGCCGAACTGATTCAGGCAGCGAGTTCGAAGAGCTGGTGCCAGCAGTAGTAGCCAGTAACTCACCCCCCCCCCCCCCCCCCCCCCCCCCCCCCCCCCCCCCCCCCCCCCCCCCCCCCCCCCCCCCCCCCCCCCCCCCCCCCCCCCCCCCCCCCCCCCCCCCCCCCCCCCCCCCCCCCCCCCCCCCCCCCCCCCCCCCCCCCCCCCCCCCCCCCCCCCCCCCCCCCCCCCCCCCCCCCCCCCCCCCCCCCCCCCCCCCCCCCCCCCCCCCCCCCCCCCCCCCCCCCCCCCCCCCCCCCCCCCCCCCCCCCCCCCCCCCCCCCCCCCCCCCCCCCCCCCCCCCCCCCCCCCCCCCCCCCCCCCCCCCCCCCCCCCCCCCCCCCCCCCCCCCCCCCCCCCCCCCCCCCCCCCCCCCCCCCCCCCCCCCCCCCCCCCCCCCCCCCCCCCCCCCCCCCCCCCCCCCCCCCCCCCCCCCCCCCCCCCCCCCCCCCCCCCCCCCCCCCCCCCCCCCCCCCCCCCCCCCCCCCCCCCCCCCCCCCCCCCCCCCCCCCCCCCCCCCCCCCCCCCCCCCCCCCCCCCCCCCCCCCCCCCCCCCCCCCCCCCCCCCCCCCCCCCCCCCCCCCCCCCCCCCCCCCCCCCCCCCCCCCCCCCCCCCCCCCCCCCCCCCCCCCCCCCCCCCCCCCCCCCCCCCCCCCCCCCCCCCCCCCCCCCCCCCCCCCCCCCCCCCCCCCCCCCCCCCCCCCCCCCCCCCCCCCCCCCCCCCCCCCCCCCCCCCCCCCCCCCCCCCCCCCCCCCCCCCCCCCCCCCCCCCCCCCCCCCCCCCCCCCCCCCCCCCCCCCCCCCCCCCCCCCCCCCCCCCCCCCCCCCCCCCCCCCCCCCCCCCCCCCCCCCCCCCCCCCCCCCCCCCCCCCCCCCCCCCCCCCCCCCCCCCCCCCCCCCCCCCCCCCCCCCCCCCCCCCCCCCCCCCCCCCCCCCCCCCCCCCCCCCCCCCCCCCCCCCCCCCCCCCCCCCCCCCCCCCCCCCCCCCCCCCCCCCCCCCCCCCCCCCCCCCCCCCCCCCCCCCCCCCCCCCCCCCCCCCCCCCCCCCCCCCCCCCCCCCCCCCCCCCCCCCCCCCCCCCCCCCCCCCCCCCCCCCCCCCCCCCCCCCCCCCCCCCCCCCCCCCCCCCCCCCCCCCCCCCCCCCCCCCCCCCCCCCCCCCCCCCCCCCCCCCCCCCCCCCCCCCCCCCCCCCCCCCCCCCCCCCCCCCCCCCCCCCCCCCCCCCCCCCCCCCCCCCCCCCCCCCCCCCCCCCCCCCCCCCCCCCCCCCCCCCCCCCCCCCCCCCCCCCCCCCCCCCCCCCCCCCCCCCCCCCCCCCCCCCCCCCCCCCCCCCCCCCCCCCCCCCCCCCCCCCCCCCCCCCCCCCCCCCCCCCCCCCCCCCCCCCCCCCCCCCCCCCCCCCCCCCCCCCCCCCCCCCCCCCCCCCCCCCCCCCCCCCCCCCCCCCCCCCCCCCCCCCCCCCCCCCCCCCCCCCCCCCCCCCCCCCCCCCCCCCCCCCCCCCCCCCCCCCCCCCCCCCCCCCCCCCCCCCCCCCCCCCCCCCCCCCCCCCCCCCCCCCCCCCCCCCCCCCCCCCCCCCCCCCCCCCCCCCCCCCCCCCCCCCCCCCCCCCCCCCCCCCCCCCCCCCCCCCCCCCCCCCCCCCCCCCCCCCCCCCCCCCCCCCCCCCCCCCCCCCCCCCCCCCCCCCCCCCCCCCCCCCCCCCCCCCCCCCCCCCCCCCCCCCCCCCCCCCCCCCCCCCCCCCCCCCCCCCCCCCCCCCCCCCCCCCCCCCCCCCCCCCCCCCCCCCCCCCCCCCCCCCCCCCCCCCCCCCCCCCCCCCCCCCCCCCCCCCCCCCCCCCCCCCCCCCCCCCCCCCCCCCCCCCCCCCCCCCCCCCCCCCCCCCCCCCCCCCCCCCCCCCCCCCCCCCCCCCCCCCCCCCCCCCCCCCCCCCCCCCCCCCCCCCCCCCCCCCCCCCCCCCCCCCCCCCCCCCCCCCCCCCCCCCCCCCCCCCCCCCCCCCCCCCCCCCCCCCCCCCCCCCCCCCCCCCCCCCCCCCCCCCCCCCCCCCCCCCCCCCCCCCCCCCCCCCCCCCCCCCCCCCCCCCCCCCCCCCCCCCCCCCCCCCCCCCCCCCCCCCCCCCCCCCCCCCCCCCCCCCCCCCCCCCCCCCCCCCCCCCCCCCCCCCCCCCCCCCCCCCCCCCCCCCCCCCCCCCCCCCCCCCCCCCCCCCCCCCCCCCCCCCCCCCCCCCCCCCCCCCCCCCCCCCCCCCCCCCCCCCCCCCCCCCCCCCCCCCCCCCCCCCCCCCCCCCCCCCCCCCCCCCCCCCCCCCCCCCCCCCCCCCCCCCCCCCCCCCCCCCCCCCCCCCCCCCCCCCCCCCCCCCCCCCCCCCCCCCCCCCCCCCCCCCCCCCCCCCCCCCCCCCCCCCCCCCCCCCCCCCCCCCCCCCCCCCCCCCCCCCCCCCCCCCCCCCCCCCCCCCCCCCCCCCCCCCCCCCCCCCCCCCCCCCCCCCCCCCCCCCCCCCCCCCCCCCCCCCCCCCCCCCCCCCCCCCCCCCCCCCCCCCCCCCCCCCCCCCCCCCCCCCCCCCCCCCCCCCCCCCCCCCCCCCCCCCCCCCCCCCCCCCCCCCCCCCCCCCCCCCCCCCCCCCCCCCCCCCCCCCCCCCCCCCCCCCCCCCCCCCTGAGTATGCACAAAGTATCCATATGAGGTAGTAGCCATGCTTCATGCGCATCAAAGTGGAATTGTGAGAGGAGAGATGTCACCTCGGTTTCAAGGGCTCTTGCACGTGATCGAGTCATGGGTCCGGTAGGCACTTGATGAGACAATGGTAGGTCCATGGGGATGACCTTGGGATGCTC
>JAAAWM010009428.1:0-5000 GCA_036873465.1 Thinopyrum obtusiflorum | reverse complement strand
ATTATCTTACTTATCCTTATATGATCATTCACTTTGCTTGGTGATGAGTGCATGTATTTAATTCTTATCATTTTGAGCGCTCCACCAAGATGTATGTGACATGGAAGAGTAACCCATGATCCTAACTCATTGTGCATTTGCAGTCCAAAGCAAATCTTAAGATATGCACAAATTTAGGGGGAGCTCTTGCTTTTCACATACTTCTCAAAGCGACAATATCTTTCACTCTTATTATCATTTGTCGAAGCTTTGATCTATATGTTGTCATCAATTACCAAAAAGGGGGAGATTGAAAGTGCAACTATCCCTGGGTGGTTTTGGTAATTCCTAACAACATATAGCTCATTGAGCTAACATTATTCCAAGATTAATATTTCAGGAAAAGCTCAATGAATGGCATGGCATGGATGAGGAAAGTGGATCCCTCAAAATTCTAAGGACAAAAAGTTTGGCTCAAGCTTGAAGCTCAAGACTCTACATTTTATATTTTAGTGATCCAAGATCACATTGAGTCTATAGGAAAAGCCAATACTATCAAGGAGGGATGAGGTGTTGCTTAATGGCTTGCTTGCTCAAAATGCTTAGTGATATGCTCCAAAACCCTCAACTACCTTCCCACACCCACATATGACCTAAACCAAAAGTCAAACTCGGCCCCACCGATTCTTTCTATCCGACGCCACCGAGTTTCAAATGTCATAGCCACTGCCACAAACCCTAGGCAAATCGGTCTCACCGATAGGGATCTCGGTCTCACCGAGATGGGATTGTAATCTCTCTATTTCCCTTCGTAACGTTTCGGTCTTACCGAGATGAGCGATCGGTCCCACCGAGATTGCAATGTAAACTCTCTGTTTCCCTTTTGTAACATTTCGGTCTCACGAAGATGAGCGAATCGGTCCCACCGAGTTTCCCCCCCCCCCCCCCCCCCCCCCCCCCCCCCCCCCCCCCCCCCCCCCCCCCCCCCCCCCCCCCCCCCCCCCCCCCCCCCCCCCCCCCCCCCCCCCCCCCCCCCCCCCCCCCCCCCCCCCCCCCCCCAATCCTAACGGTCACTAGGTTTGCTGAATCGGTCCGACCGAGTTTAACCATTCGGTCCCACCGAGTTTGGCAAATTGTGTGTAAGGTTAGATTTTGTGTGGAGGCTATATATACCCTTCCACCCACTCTTCATTCCCCCCCCCCCCCCCCCCCCCCCCCCCCCCCCCCCCCCCCCCCCCCCCCCCCCCCCCCCCCCCCCCCCCCCCCCCCCCCCCCCCCCCCCCCCCCCCCCCCCCCCCCCCCCCCCCCCCCCCCCCCCCCCCCCCCCCCCTTGCTTTCCACTCAAATCTTCTTTCCACCCAATCCAAATCCTGTGAGAGAGAGTTGAGTGTTGGGGAGACTATCATTTGAAGCACAAGAGCACCCCCCCCCCCCCCCCCCCCCCCCCCCCCCCCCCCCCCCCCCCCCCCCCCCCCCCCCCCCCCCCCCCCCCCCCCCCCCCCCCCCCCCCCCCCCCCCCCCCCCCCCCCCCCCCCCCCCCCCCCCCCCCCCCCCCCCCCCCCCCCCCCCCCCCCCCCCCCCCCCCCCCCCCCCCCCCCCCCCCCCCCCCCCCCCCCCCCCCCCCCCCCCCCCCCCCCCCCCCCCCCCCCCCCCCCCCCCCCCCCCCCCCCCCCCCCCCCCCCCCCCCCCCCCCCCCCCCCCCCCCCCCCCCCCCCCCCCCCCCCCCCCCCCCCCCCCCCCCCCCCCCCCCCCCCCCCCCCCCCCCCCCCCCCCCCCCCCCCCCCCCCCCCCCCCCCCCCCCCCCCCCCCCCCCCCCCCCCCCCCCCCCCCCCCCCCCCCCCCCCCCCCCCCCCCCCCCCCCCCCCCCCCCCCCCCCCCCCCCCCCCCCCCCCCCCCCCCCCCCCCCCCCCCCCCCCCCCCCCCCCCCCCCCCCCCCCCCCCCCCCCCCCCCCCCCCCCCCCCCCCCCCCCCCCCCCCCCCCCCCCCCCCCCCCCCCCCCCCCCCCCCCCCCCCCCCCCCCCCCCCCCCCCCCCCCCCCCCCCCCCCCCCCCCCCCCCCCCCCCCCCCCCCCCCCCCCCCCCCCCCCCCCCCCCCCCCCCCCCCCCCCCCCCCCCCCCCCCCCCCCCCCCCCCCCCCCCCCCCCCCCCCCCCCCCCCCCCCCCCCCCCCCCCCCCCCCCCCCCCCCCCCCCCCCCCCCCCCCCCCCCCCCCCCCCCCCCCCCCCCCCCCCCCCCCCCCCCCCCCCCCCCCCCCCCCCAAAACACGGTCTTCAGAAAAGATCGTGCTACCTGTTGATGCAGATAGAACCACTGTTGTACTTGCCCAAGAACGAGCCCCACCACACATAACCCACACTCGTGCAGATTGTACCCCTACCCAGTTGGACAAAGAACCAGCTACATCCCTTTTAACCCCAACCCCAGCAGATAGACACCCAGTTCCCGTTGACACATCATCGTCTCCACCACAGAGCACCCAAACACGAGCAGTTAGTAAGGCAACTGCAGTGCCCAAATCACGAGGACCACCACTCCGAATGCGAAGTTAACGCTTAAAGCAGAAAAATAATTGTTCTCAGGTCAGGTTCCGTAGCTATGGTTCATACTACTTTGATCTTGCATCACTATATTTACTGATACCAACTAATTTCAAATTTGAAGGATGCAATTGAAACTCCAATGGCGCAACAGGTATGTTTTAAAACTGTTTCTTCAACGTGTTTGACTGTTTGCTATTGTAACTTGCTCTATGTTGATTTCAGTTTCAATTGAATAAACCCCCCCCCCCCCCCCCCCCCCCCCCCCCCCCCCCCCCCCCCCCCCCCCCCCCCCCCCCCCCCCCCCCCCCCCCCCCCCCCCCCCCCCCCCCCCCCCCCCCCCCCCCCCCCCCCCCCCCCCCCCCCCCCCCCCCCCCCCCCCCCCCCCCCCCCCCCCCCCCCCCCCCCCCCCCCCCCCCCCCCCCCCCCCCCCCCCCCCCCCCCCCCCCCCCCCCCCCCCCCCCCCCCCCCCCCCCCCCCCCCCCCCCCCCCCCCCCCCCCCCCCCCCCCCCCCCCCCCCCCCCCCCCCCCCCCCCCCCCCCCCCCCCCCCCCCCCCCCCCCCCCCCCCCCCCCCCCCCCCCCCCCCCCCCCCCCCCCCCCCCCCCCCCCCCCCCCCCCCCCCCCCCCCCCCCCCCCCCCCCCCCCCCCCCCCCCCCCCCCCCCCCCCCCCCCCCCCCCCCCCCCCCCCCCCCCCCCCCCCCCCCCCCCCCCCCCCCCCCCCCCCCCCCCCCCCCCCCCCCCCCCCCCCCCCCCCCCCCCCCCCCCCCCCCCCCCCCCCCCCCCCCCCCCCCCCCCCCCCCCCCCCCCCCCCCCCCCCCCCCCCCCCCCCCCCCCCCCCCCCCCCCCCCCCCCCCCCCCCCCCCCCCCCCCCCCCCCCCCCCCCCCCCCCCCCCCCCCCCCCCCCCCCCCCCCCCCCCCCCCCCCCCCCCCCCCCCCCCCCCCCCCCCCCCCCCCCCCCCCCCCCCCCCCCCCCCCCCCCCCCCCCCCCCCCCCCCCCCCCCCCCCCCCCCCCCCCCCCCCCCCCCCCCCCCCCCCCCCCCCCCCCCCCCCCCCCCCCCCCCCCCCCCCCCCCCCCCCCCCCCCCCCCCCCCCCCCCCCCCCCCCCCCCCCCCCCCCCCCCCCCCCCCCCCCCCCCCCCCCCCCCCCCCCCCCCCCCCCCCCCCCCCCCCCCCCCCCCCCCCCCCCCCCCCCCCCCCCCCCCCCCCCCCCCCCCCCCCCCCCCCCCCCCCCCCCCCCCCCCCCCCCCCCCCCCCCCCCCCCCCCCCCCCCCCCCCCCCCCCCCCCCCCCCCCCCCCCCCCCCCCCCCCCCCCCCCCCCCCCCCCCCCCCCCCCCCCCCCCCCCCCCCCCCCCCCCCCCCCCCCCCCCCCCCCCCCCCCCCCCCCCCCCCCCCCCCCCCCCCCCCCCCCCCCCCCCCCCCCCCCCCCCCCCCCCCCCCCCCCCCCCCCCCCCCCCCCCCCCCCCCCCCCCCCCCCCCCCCCCCCCCCCCCCCCCCCCCCCCCCCCCCCCCCCCCCCCCCCCCCCCCCCCCCCCCCCCCCCCCCCCCCCCCCCCCCCCCCCCCCCCCCCCCCCCCAAGGTGGAGTTGTTGATGATGGATAGTCGCACATCGAGCGTAGGAGGTCTTCTGTTGCCGGAGCTTGGTCCTCCGTGGCCTTCTTGATCGCTTCATCCTTGTTGATCTCCATGGGTTCTTCTCTCTTCAGCTCTATCTTCATTAGCCAAGCATCGTTGCCCTAATTGTTGGAGGAGGAGGGAGAGTCGTTAATGGGTATAAAGTGATACACTGTTCATTACGGGCCAGTTTCACCATGGGTCGTTAATGGGTGTAAAGTGATACATTGTTCATTACGGGTCAGTTTCTCAACGGGCCGTTAATAGGCCAAGAGTTACATAGGGCCTCATATGGGCCGAAAGACGTCATGGGCCATACATGGTCCAGAAGTGAAAACGGGCTGGAATCATATTGGGTGGCCCAGATGATGCTATTGGGCCTAATTCGGGTAGGGCATAACGGGCCTTGGGTTAGCGGGCTGTAAATGGGCTATATGCGAACATGCCGTTAACAGGCTTTACATGGGCCGGCCCGCCACCTTTTGACCAATTCAAACGGGCCGGCCTTTTCACAGGGATGGGCCTCTGTTGGCCATGCCACGTGTCGACGTATCATAAGCGCCTTCTGTCCAATGAGTGGATGACATCTGTCCCAACGATGAGCCGACACGTGTTTCCTCCAGCCAATGATGATTTTACACGTGGAAAATCAACATTGGTCGGGGCTGTTAATGGGTTATCGGATCCAAAACCCGACCCGATAGCTTAACAGTGTTCCGTTACAGTGGATGCCACGTGTCGGTCACCCTTGACGAAAGCACTTCTGTGACGCGGGATTTATCGTCATGGAAGTGGACACTTCCATGATGATAATTTTGGTACTGTCATGGAACACTTCTACGACAGCACAGGTATGACTATCTTGATTCTGTCAT
>JAAAWM010009427.1:0-23266 GCA_036873465.1 Thinopyrum obtusiflorum | reverse complement strand
CGTCTATTGAGGTCGGTTAACTCATCACATGTTAGCGACATGCCAAGAGCATTATAAAAAAAATTCCTTTCATGTTCCGTTTTCAAAAAGAAAAAAAAAATCCTTTCACGTACGAATTTGATTGTATGCTTTGAGCAACTTGCATGTCCTATACTGCTCCTGTTTGGATACTCTAACTTAGCTAGAGGTTAGACTAACTCATGACTAACCCTGAACTAACTGTAGCCAAAGAGGTGTTTGGGTGACAGGGTTAGATTGACAATAAATGCACTTGATGGAGAGAGAAAAGTGATTTTTCAGTGGTCCCAATGAGAACTATCTCCAGTTAGAGCATGGTTAATAGTATAGCCAACAGCCGGCTATATGATGTTGCCACCTCACATATAGTCAACCTAATAGCCAACATGTATAATAGCTAGTTGCTAAGTAGTACTACTTTATAAATGCATGGCCCAACTTACACTCTCACAATGTTTCTTGGAGTCTGTGCTGCAGCCGGCTGTTAATCTACAGCCC
Source organism: Thinopyrum obtusiflorum (assembly GCA_036873465.1). Taxonomy (NCBI): domain Eukaryota; kingdom Viridiplantae; phylum Streptophyta; class Magnoliopsida; order Poales; family Poaceae; genus Thinopyrum; species Thinopyrum obtusiflorum. The sequence goes on along the minus strand of JAAAWM010009427.1, from coordinate 22,750 downwards.
GCTTCCCTTCTCTCTCCTCTTCTCTCGCATCCACCTCAGCAAAGATATAATAGTTTAATCCTTACAGCCTGCTGACTGTACCTTATTATACTTGCTCTTAGCACCTCTTAGGTGGGATAGTTTTTTTTGGTGGGTTCGGTGCAACTTGCTCCAATTTAAACCCTCATGCTTGCATACTTTAGGGCTATTTGAGCCCCAACTAGCTCAAACTAACTCTAACCCATGGATCCAAACAGGGCCTATGGCCAGCCTCGACGCGGAGCAGTCGCGTGCACCGGGAAGCGGCGCTCTCTCGGCCGTCGCGCCGCTTCAAAGCCGGCGCCAGTGAGAGGTCACCTCCGCTCTGGCCGGGCATTAATGTGGCACTGACGCTCCAGGGCGACGCTGACCATTTCACACGGGAAGCGCGCGCTGGCAAGGGAGTATAGGTTTTGAACCGTTTCAGGTGTAGTACTGGTAGTTTGCAAAACTACTCAATTATTGCACTCGGTTTCCTAAGAAATTGTGGTAAAAAACGTTACTCCACAGCCCGCTTCCCTTCTCCTTCCTCTTCCACCGCCCGCGCACATCCGCGGGAAGCGACCGGTCAACCCTTATATAGGAGTGCTAGCACAAAAAGATGCATGCATGACCACTAAAATTTCCAGATTAAAGCGCCGCTCCGGTGGGAGTATGGCGTATGTTGTTACCTTCGGCTGGGCCATGGCTACCGGGCAACGGCGACCAGAGAAGAGGCTGCGGGAGGGGAATGAATGCAGCTACTGTTTGGGTTCGTCGTCTGGCTTAAATAAATGCGCAGCATCACGTGTACCCGCAGGTGCACAAATTGTAACATACGTGTCTGCTTAAGTGGGCGTCATGTAACTGGTGTGTGTGTGTGTGAGATTCTGAGAGACAGAGTGCGTGTGTGTGACTCTACTCTTCGGACATGTACTCAACCTTTTGCATCGGGATATAAGTATAATGGTATTTACTTTAGCTAGTGATTTACGTGGCCATGTTAACGTGGTTGTGTAAAAAAAATGTCACTTCCTGCTCGTGATTTGCGTTATATAATTACAAGCAAGATGCTCGTGCATTGCACGGAACATCAATATGCATTTTTTTTACAAAACATCTGTTGTGATTTACCCATGCAGGAGTAATCCCATGTGTAAAAACTAATGATATTTCGAGAATTTTATCGGAAAACTGGTATCTCAAGAATGTCATCGAAAAAATGAAAGATGAGAGATAAGGTGAGGAGGAGTGGAGCGTGGTGGTGACTGGTGGTCGGAATGGGCGGAGGCATGGGGATGGACGGCGCCGGCAAGCGGCAGCGGCCACCATGCTAGATTGTTCCAGAGACTTTCTTTTTTAATTGCTCAGCAATGAGGTTGTGGGAGATAAGGATGTGGAGAGAGGTGCGGGTATCTTTTGTAAAATTATCATAGTTTGCTTTCTATCTGTCAGATATAGATCAGACGGTCTATATTACAAGATGGCAGGCACACCATCATCGCCCCCCCCCCCCCCCCCCCCCCCCCCCCCCCCCCCCCCCCCCCCCCCCCCCCCCCCCCCCCCCCCCCCCCCCCCCCCCCCCCCCCCCCCCCCCCCCCCCCCCCCCCCCCCCCCCCCCCCCCCCCCCCCCCCCCCCCCCCCCCCCCCCCCCCCCCCCCCCCCCCCCCCCCCCCCCCCCCCCCCCCCCCCCCCCCCCCCCCCCCCCCCCCCCCCCCCCCCCCCCCCCCCCCCCCCCCCCCCCCCCCCCCCCCCCCCCCCCCCCCCCCCCCCCCCCCCCCCCCCCCCCCCCCCCCCCCCCCCCCCCCCCCCCCCCCCCCCCCCCCCCCCCCCCCCCCCCCCCCCCCCCCCCCCCCCCCCCCCCCCCCCCCCCCCCCCCCCCCCCCCCCCCCCCCCCCCCCCCCCCCCCCCCCCCCCCCCCCCCCCCCCCCCCCCCCCCCCCCCCCCCCCCCCCCCCCCCCCCCCCCCCCCCCCCCCCCCCCCCCCCCCCCCCCCCCCCCCCCCCCCCCCCCCCCCCCCCCCCCCCCCCCCCCCCCCCCCCCCCCCCCCCCCCCCCCCCCCCCCCCCCCCCCCCCCCCCCCCCCCCCCCCCCCCCCCCCCCCCCCCCCCCCCCCCCCCCCCCCCCCCCCCCCCCCCCCCCCCCCCCCCCCCCCCCCCCCCCCCCCCCCCCCCCCCCCCCCCCCCCCCCCCCCCCCCCCCCCCCCCCCCCCCCCCCCCCCCCCCCCCCCCCCCCCCCCCCCCCCCCCCCCCCCCCCCCCCCCCCCCCCCCCCCCCCCCCCCCCCCCCCCCCCCCCCCCCCCCCCCCCCCCCCCCCCCCCCCCCCCCCCCCCCCCCCCCCCCCCCCCCCCCCCCCCCCCCCCCCCCCCCCCCCCCCCCCCCCCCCCCCCCCCCCCCCCCCCCCCCCCCCCCCCCCCCCCCCCCCCCCCCCCCCCCCCCCCCCCCCCCCCCCCCCCCCCCCCCCCCCCCCCCCCCCCCCCCCCCCCCCCCCCCCCCCCCCCCCCCCCCCCCCCCCCCCCCCCCCCCCCCCCCCCCCCCCCCCCCCCCCCCCCCCCCCCCCCCCCCCCCCCCCCCCCCCCCCCCCCCCCCCCCCCCCCCCCCCCCCCCCCCCCCCCATTCACCCTTTGAACCACCTGACGGTCATCTCCAACACCCAAACTAGCGGATATCCCTCTAGCTAGCATCTCCATCTCTGTATCTATCTTTAGTATCTTCGTCAGCATTTCTTTCTCGCACGGAGTCTTGCTTCCTATCACCCATACTATATATGTCTCTCCATACATATGCATTTATAGGTTGGTCTGTTTTGCACAATCGTTGTGCCTCACTCCCTCTACTCGCCATAGATGCATGCTCCAGCCCACGCCACTATCTCTTAAAGACAAAAACACATGCTCAATTGTCGGGCCTTCTTCCCTGCATTCTCACATGCATGCATATTGTCATACCGATCCGTCTCTCCCATGTCGTTGATCTTATGACTTATGTCTTCTTTCTTTTATCTCGATCATGCACGTGCGTAGACACGTGCATCCCACATATACATGTATACCTCTCACACATGCCCATTCAAGGTCTCTATGTCTCCATACGTAGTTAATTACCCTCAATCATAACGCCACATCGAATCGTTCTCCTCTTTTGTGCACATAACTTCCGCCTGGATGGGTAAAACACACACTCACAGTTAACAATCTCCTTCTAGCTACCCCCCCGCCTCTCACTCTTCCCCTATATCCACGAAACCAATAAGACCATCCCTTTTTTTAATTCCCGCCTACAGGCACCATCGATATATAGTAGTCTTCCTCGGTGTCTCTCGAACAAACATGTTCTCTCGATGTCGAATCCTCTCACGCGCACACACCTTCTCTTCCCTCTCTACGGGCATTTTCTCTCTCGCACCCCATCATTGGTGGCCGCTGCCATACCCCCCCCCCCCCCCCCCCCCCCCCCCCCCCCCCCCCCCCCCCCCCCCCCCCCCCCCCCCCCCCCCCCCCCCCCCCCCCCCCCCCCCCCCCCCCCCCCCCCCCCCCCCCCCCCCCCCCCCCCCCCCCCCCCCCCCCCCCCCCCCCCCCCCCCCCCCCCCCCCCCCCCCCCCCCCCCCCCCCCCCCCCCCCCCCCCCCCCCCCCCCCCCCCCCCCCCCCCCCCCCCCCCCCCCCCCCCCCCCCCCCCCCCCCCCCCCCCCCCCCCCCCCCCCCCCCCCCCCCCCCCCCCCCCCCCCCCCCCCCCCCCCCCCCCCCCCCCCCCCCCCCCCCCCCCCCCCCCCCCCCCCCCCCCCCCCCCCCCCCCCCCCCCCCCCACACTAAGACTCCATCACACACACACGCACACACACTAAGACTCCATCACACACACACACACACTAAGACTCCATCACACACACACACGCACACACACACTAAGACTCCATCTCTCTCTCTCTCTCTCACACACACACACCCACACACACACACACACACACACTGAGACTCCATCTCACACACACATGCTCTAGGCGTAGCATTTGTTCCTACCACCCTTCATCCACCCTTACCCGTATGATAAACAATCACCTTAATTTACTTGTATAACATGGACAAATTCCACTTTACTTTAGTAGTTAGCAAACTTATGATCTGTACCCTTATAAAAAACCGAGTTGGCGATGATGGCGTGCCTGCCATCTTGTAATATAGACCGTCTGATCTATATCTGACGGATAGAAAGCAAACTATGATAATTTTACAAAAGATAGCCGCACCTCTCTCCACATCCTTATCTCCCACAACCTCATTGCTGAGCAATTAAAAAAGAAAGTCTCTGGAACAATCTAGCATGGTGGCCGCTGCCGCCTGCCGGCCCCGTCCATCCCCATGCCTCCGCCCATTCCGACCACCAGTCACCACCACGCTCCACTCCTCCTCACCTTATCTCGCATCTTTCATTTCCCCCCCCCCCCCCCCCCCCCCCCCCCCCCCCCCCCCCCCCCCCCCCCCCCCCCCCCCCCCCCCCCCCCCCCCCCCCCCCCCCCCCCCCCCCCCCCCCCCCCCCCCCCCCCCCCCCCCCCCCCCCCCCCCCCCCCCCCCCCCCCCCCCCCCCCCCCCCCCCCCCCCCCCCCCCCCCCCCCCCCCCCCCCCCCCCCCCCCCCCCCCCCCCCCCCCCCCCCCCCCCCCCCCCCCCCCCCCCCCCCCCCCCCCCCCCCCCCCCCCCCCCCCCCCCCCCCCCCCCCCCCCCCCCCCCCCCCCCCCCCCCCCCCCCCCCCCCCCCCCCCCCCCCCCCCCCCCCCCCCCCCCCCCCCCCCCCCCCCCCCCCCCCCCAATGGTATTTACTTTAGCTAGTGATTTACATGGCCATGTTAACGTGGTTGTGTAAAAAAAATGTCACTTCCTGCTCGTGATTTGCGTTACATAATTACAAGCAAGATGCTCATGCATTGCATGGAACATCAATATGCATTTTTTTACAAAACACATGTTGTGATTTACCCATGCAGGAGTAATCCCATGTGTAAAAACTAATGATATTTCGAGAATTTTATTGGAAAACTGGTATCTCGAGAATGTCATCGAAAAAATGAAAGATGAGAGATAAGGTGAGGAGGAGTGGAGCGTGGTGGTGACTGGTGGTCGGAATGGGCGGAGGCATGGGGATGGACGGCGCCGGCAGGCGGCAGTGGCCACCATGCTAGATTGTTCCGGAGACTTTCTTTTTTAATTGCTCAGCAATGAGGTGTGGGAGATAAGGATGTGGAGAGAGGTGCGGCTATCTTTTGTAAAATTATCATAGTTTGCTTTCTACCCGTCAGATATAGATCAGACGGTCTATATTACAATATGGCAGGCACACCATCATCGCCAACTCGGTTTTTTATAAGGGTACAGATGATAAGTTTGCTAACTACTAAATAAAGTGGAATTTGTCCATGTTATACAAGTAAATTAAGGTGATTGTTTATCATACGGGTAAGGGTGGATGAAGGGTGGTAGGAACAAATGCTCCGCCCCCCCCCCCCCCCCCAGGAAGGAGAAGGGAAGCGGGCTGTGGAGTAACGTTTTTTACCACAATTTCTTAGGAAACTGAGTGCAATAATTGAGTAGTTTTGCAAACTACCAGCACTACACATGAAACGGTTCAAAACCTATACTCCCTTGCCAGCGCGCGCTTCCCGCGTGAAACGGTCAGCGTCGCCCTGGAGCGTCAGTGCCGCATTAATGCCCGGCCAGAGTGGAGGCGACCTCTCACTGGCGCCGGCTTTGAAGCGGCGCGACGGCCGAGAGAGCGCCGCTTCCCGGTGCACCGACTGCTCCGCGTCAAGGCTGGCCATAGGCCCTGTTTGGATCCATGGGTTAGAGTTAGTTTGAGCTAGTTGGGGCTCAAATAGCCCTAAAGTATCCAAGCATGAGGGTTTAAATTGGAGCAAGTTGCACCGAACCCACCAAAAAAAACTATCCCACCCAAGAGGTGCTAACTGGAGATAGTTCTCATTGGGACCACTGAAAAATCACTTCTCTCTCTCCATCAAGTGCATTTATTGTCAATCTAACCTGGTCACCCAAACACCTCTTTGGCTACAGTTAGTTCAGGGTTAGTCATGAGTTAGTCTAACCTCTAGCTAAGTTAGAGTATCCAAACAGGAGCAGTATAGGACATGCAAGTTGCTCAAAGCATACAGTCAAATTCGTACGTGAAAGGATTTTTTTTCTTTCTGAAAACGGAACATGAAAGGAATTTTTTTTAGAATGCTCTTGGCATGTCGCTAACATGTGATGAGTTAACCGACCTCAATAGACGGCAAAAACGCCAGCTCGCCGCACTTTGAGAGAGACGAGGAGGGAGAAGCGATACGGGCTGCTGGATTACTAGAGATAGGTGTCGCACAAAAGCCAAGAAATATGGTGATAGCGTGGGTTAGCCATGTACTAGTATGATGTAACTACACTGGGCTGCCGTGTTTCGTACTCTTCCAGTCCACTGTGGAGATGATTGGTTGATTTTATATCGCTGAATAATATAAAATATTATGAGTGCAGACGCTCCACCCCGAGGTTCCTTGCTCCTTCTCGGTCGTCGGGAATCTATGTTCTTCCACTCTATTTTTCTTACGTGAGCTTTGTTCATCCTTTTGCCAACACGTGACACATCTAGCATCAAGGTGCACGTATCATGCAAGGATCGTTCCATCTATATGAAGAACACGTGGGACTGGAACTACGAGATGGACATGTACCCAGGAGTGGACGTGCGAACCTGTGTAACGTAGCGCAGTAAGTGAAGTAGAAAGGCACAAATAGTATGAACATGCGTGGCATATAGGCATTTGTCTCTTACTACCACTAAATGTTGTACGTGCAATGCTCGGTGATCTTATGGAGTACGTGACTAAGTACTCTACTACTACTATATTAATTGGAGGCACATATTAGGTTTTATATTTGTTTACGTGTATGCCCCGAGACCTTCCAACTAGATGTGTCTTTCTCTCCGGGTCGCACTTTGTATCGTTCATACCACTAGTACAGTAGTACTACTACGTGTGGTCTCCGACCCAGAAGTGGAGACGCTGTACCACGCTGTTCATGTCCCACTCCTTTCGCTGACGTGTGCGACATCCAGCACGTGCCGTGTGTTTGCACTCCTTCGTCGTAAGAGTTGAAACGCTAGCATTCATTAGAAATAAAAAATAAATATAAATCACCAGTGATACTATACCACGCGGTTTCCTTGCTCCTCGATATCGAAAAGAATACTTCTGCTCGCCGACATGTGGGACGTCGACCATCCTGGTCCACTTGCCATGCCCGCAGAACTCCAAGGGAGAGTCACCCCGGTCGTCGCGCCGCAGTAATTACTAATGAGCCGTCAAATCACAGGCCCAACCTTACCCATTGTGAAGTTGCTCAGACGATGGAACCATCATGACTTCGTTGAATTTCGCTTCTTGAAGAAAACTACTGTACCAGCAGTACTGCTAGCTACAGTAGTTACTCCAGCAGAGGCCTCCTTTGGTTCATAGGATAGGAATTTTATAGGAATATGAAAATCATAGGAAGTGAGATGACATGCATCTCAATTCCTATAGAGAAAGAGATGCCATTTGATGCATAGGATAGGAATTTTTTCATTGAGTCTAGGCTAATATACTGGTAATTTGCTCTAAAAACTACAGTAGTAACTAGTAGTACTGTTACATGCTCGTAATTAATTAAACAAACGTATGGGCGACACAGACACACACACTAACTACTAGTACTACTACTTCTCACATCCTGGCCAGACGCCATCGTTCTCCTTCCCGGCTTTGTCGGCGACACCCCACCGTGCTTGGATCTCCGCCGACCTCTCCGCAGCAGCGCGTGCGTCCTCTTCTTTCTTGCGGCGGCGGGCCTCTCTTTTCTTGAGTGCTTTCTGACTTTTCCGCTCCCTCTGTGCGGCTTTGGCCGCCTCTTGCTCTACCGCCCATTCGGCCTTGGCAGCTCCAAATTCCGCCCACATAGGTGTGAGGTCACGAGCGGCGATGAACTCGGCACGGCGGAATGCCACCGCTTGCCTACCATTCTGTGTGCGGTCGTGGGCGGCGAGGAACTCGGCGCGGCGGGATGCCATCGCTTCCTTACCAGTTAGTGTGCGGTGCGGTGGCATGAACGACGCTTGGTGACAGCTCTGGGTTGGAGTGGCCGGACAACCGTAAAGTGCATTGGTTTGTCAAGAGTTCAAGGACAGAAGACGAAGGAAATTTGGATTCCCCTTCAATCCTAGTCATTTATTACCGAGTAAAATGCATTGGCGGTCATTGAACTTGTCTTGACAGCTCACTTTGATCATTGTATACGAGATATGGTGATTATACGGTCACTGGCTCAGCGTATAGCTCCGTATTTGTCAGGTTGACCAGTCAAACAGTCCGCATGCACCACATCAGCTCGTGTTCTTTATCTATCTATCTATGCGGGCCTACCTGTCAGTGGAGAAAGAAATAAAAACCAAAATTATGCGTATGTGACATTACTGTTTAGACGTTTGCTGGAGGCCTCCGCGAACACCGAGCATGTATTCACCTGGCCCAACACCAACGGTCATACTCGTGACTCGGCACCTTGCTCATGTATATCGTCCATCACAACGACAATCTATAAAACAGCCTAGCTAGAGAGGGTACTATGGTGCGGAGTATGTACTATCGTGAGCAACCGATCATAGTGCCACTGCACACAAGTGTGTGTCTGATCGGTTCGTCCATTATTCGTAAGTTATGTATGGTTGTGTGGTGTCTAATGGTGGTCGTCGAATGCTAGCTGGCGACAAGAGTGGTTGCATGGACGCCTGGTTGTCAATACGTGCCGCATACGCTTCAAAGGTTCGTCATCCATGAGTTCACATTTTACCACCACGCCAGCTTCTGACCGCCCTGGCCTACCGAAACCCCTTCCATCGCTAGCGCGCGCTTCCCGCCTGAAACGATCACCGTCTCTCCAGAACGTCAATGCCGCATTCACCGGCCTTAACTGCAGGTGCAGTTGGTGTGTCACTGACATGCGGGCCTGATGCCCGTTGGGCCCACATGTTAGTGAGACAACGCACCTGCGGTTAAGTCACTGAAGCAGCATCCGCATTCACGCCCGACGCGACCTCTCACTAGCGTCGGCATTACAGCAGCGCGACGGCCGAGAGAGCGCCACCCGCGCGGCATCCTGGTGCAAGCGACTGCTCTGCGTTAATGACACCACGGCTGCCGACAAACCTACTCCGGTGCCATCCGTCCATCCGTCTGCCGCGGCTCATTGCCATTCGCCCACTGTATTAACTTGAGCCCCAGCTCCCAGCCATAGCCAAAGACCCACACTCATTCTCCTCCGGTCCCTTCCTTCTGTTGGCACCACTCCAACCATGGCCTCCGGGCACTCCAAAGCTCTCTTGGACATACTGTCGCAGGAGCAGACGAAGGACATCGGTGGCTCCACTCCAGGCGCGCTCCAAAGCTCTCTTGGATGTACTCTCGCAGGAGCAGACGAAGGAGATCGCCGGCTCCCCCCCCCCCCCCCCCCCCCCCCCCCCCCCCCCCCCCCCCCCCCCCCCCCCCCCCCCCCCCCCCCCCCCCCCCCCCCCCCCCCCCCCCCCCCCCCCCCCCCCCCCCCCCCCCCCCCCCCCCCCCCCCCCCCCCCCCCCCCCCCCCCCCCCCCCCCCCCCCCCCCCCCCCCCCCCCCCCCCCCCCCCCCCCCCCCCCCCCCCCCCCCCCCCCCCCCCCCCCCCCCCCCCCCCCCCCCCCCCCCCCCCCCCCCCCCCCCCCCCCCCCCCCCCCCCCCCCCCCCCCCCCCCCCCCCCCCCCCCCCCCCCCCCCCCCCCCCCCCCCCCCCCCCCCCCCCCCCCCCCCCCCCCCCCCCCCCCCCCCCCCCCCCCCCCCCCCCCCCCCCCCCCCCCCCCCCCCCCCCCCCCCCCCCCCCCCCCCCCCCCCCCCCCCCCCCCCCCCCCCCCCCCCCCCCCCCCCCCCCCCCCCCCCCCCCCCCCCCCCCCCCCCCCCCCCCCCCCCCCCCCCCCCCCCCCCCCCCCCCCCCCCCCCCCCCCCCCCCCCCCCCCCCCCCCCCCCCCCCCCCCCCCCCCCCCCCCCCCCCCCCCCCCCCCCCCCCCCCCCCCCCCCCCCCCCCCCCCCCCCCCCCCCCCCCCCCCCCCCCCCCCCCCCCCCCCCCCCCCCCCCCCCCCCCCCCCCCCCCCCCCCCCCCCCCCCCCCCCCCCCCCCCCCCCCCCCCCCCCCCCCCCCCCCCCCCCCCCCCCCCCCCCCCCCCCCCCCCCCCCCCCCCCCCCCCCCCCCCCCCCCCCCCCCCCCCCCCCCCCCCCCCCCCCCCCCCCCCCCCCCCCCCCCCCCCCCCCCCCCCCCCCCCCCCCTCTTGTCTTCTCGACAAGCCCGCTTATGTGGAGGGGAGAGAGGCATTGACAAAGTCAAGGAGTGGGATCTGCAGGAGCCCGTCTCTACACGTGCTCCTAGGTATAAAAAAAACTAATTCTAAAAAAAGAGGCATAAAAAACAATTGTGTCTAAAAAAAGAAAGGTAAAAAACATTTGAGAGGAAATAGATAGAGAGAGAGTGAGAAAAAGTTGTAACCTTATAGTCAACACTATGGTAGTATTACATGAGGAAGGAGGGAGTGGTGCACATGCCAAATTCACTGGGCTCCCGTGTTTCACACTCCTCCGTCGTAACAGTGGAGACAATAGGTTTCATCAAAAATAAACAATGAATACTCGTTGCTCATCCACTATATCGGAAACAATACTTTCATTCGCCGACATGTGGGACGTCGACCATCCTGGTCCACCTGCCATGCACAAAATTATCCTGGTCCTCCTGCCATGCACAAAGTTAGTCGGACGAAGGAACCATCATGACTTCGTTGAATTCCGCTTCTTCAAGAAAACTTACTCTACCCGCAGTACTGCTACCACACGTGAAGACTGGACGGCACTGTACCACGTCATATCACTAAAACCCACTAGGCCAAACTAGCCCGCCTAGGATTTGTACTCCCTCCGTTTCAAAGTTAGTAGTACAAAGTTGACTCATCTATTTTGGAACGGAGGGACGTCTCTATACTGCTATGATTTTGTGTTGTACGTCTCTGTACTTTTGCTACAATTTTCCTACCCTATGAACCAAATGAGGCCTGAATGTATCCGTGTCAACTATTGTCTGATCGATCACTAAGCCTACAATTTTAGGAGCTTGGGCTATTGGCCGATCGACGACGGATCAGTATAAGCATACCACGAGCTCATCAGCCCCAACATTTCTCTTCGGTGAGTGTTTTTCAAGTACTATAGCTTGCACAGTAGCTAGCCTACTAACACCAAGAATTATCAAATAAGCCCTGCTAATATGATAAACAGTTCAAACTTACATCTAAGCATGCCATATATTACATCAAAAGCTGGTGAGGATACAACTGTTTCCATAACTCGGAGAGGGTTCGCATGATTCACTATCAAACAAAAGTAGCAAGTACTGCCCACACAAGACAGTGCACTAGCCCTAAGATGGTTTGATAACACGCATCGTTCTGGTAATTAAACACAGGGCAATGCAAACTACCCTGAAGGATTAGCGCGACCAACTATTTCTTGTCATCGATCTCTCGGGCAATGACCACAGCACGGACAGCGGCATGGGAATCGATCTCTGGGGCGATGTCCACAGGACTGACCGTGACATCGGAATCGATCTCTGGGGCGATGTCCACAGGATGGACAGCGGCATCGGAATCGATCTCCGGGGCGATGCCAACAGGACGGACCGCGACATCGAAAACAATCTCTGGGGCGTTATCCACAGGACGGGCCGCGACATCGGAATCATCAAGGACGTCCACCGGCACCTGCACAACCCTAACATATTAGCAAGCACATTGCAAATAATCAAAAACCACAACTTTCGGTAATAAGCCATTATTTTTTACCTTGTGCAGCTCACCGGGGGATCCCATCCCTCCGGGGGCCATCTCCTCGTCCTCGATGGGGGCCATCACCTTGCCAGGGGAATACTGCTTCTCAACAGCCACTATCTCCTCAAACTCGGCCTTGAGCCTGGCATAGGTGGCCATCAGAGTTTCTGGGGTAGGCACGGAGGGGCCCTTGCTGTTCTTCCAACTTTCTTTGAGGAGTTCGTCCGCCAACGTCGTCAACTCTTTGGCCAGTGCTTGTTTCTTGGAGTTCTTCGTCTCCATGGGCTGGCCCGCCAACATGGTCAACTCATTGGTCGGTGCTCGCTTCCTGGAGATTGCTGTCTCCAGTGGGTTGTCCGCCAGCAACTCTTTGCCTAGTGCTCCAGGATCCATCAATGAACTGACAAACAAAAAGCAATCGAAAGGAAACCACAATCGCAATGAAAACGGGAAAAGAATAGGCTGTGAGAATCGGTCGGTGCTTCGCAAAAAGAAGATTCTTGGAATGAAAATATAGCAGCATCACTGATTCGCCCACCTTTCCTTCGTCGGTACAGAAGAAAAATGGCAGAAGTGAGTAGCCTAGAGTGAGGTTTTCTTCAAGAAAGGGGAGAAAGGGCTTCAACGAGCGTTCCAGTGTAATGATGGTTGCTTCGTCCAGTCCAACTTCGAGGCCACTTTACCACTGCTGGTAAAGGTGTGGGTTTTGTGATATGACGGGTCATGACGGCCACACCGGGGTGACCGGTGAGTTTCGACTGTAGCACCTCGCTGTGATTTGGTGGATGGCACGCGGGCCCAGATGCTTTGATGTCCCGCATGTAGATAGAGCGGCTAGTCATATAGGAGTGGTCAATATTGTGCACCGCAACCAAGGCGGAGAGGAAAATGAGAGAACTACGTAATTAATGCATGAGTTTAATTAGGGTAGTTTTGTAAAGTACGACATACATTCCTCCAATCGCAAAATGCCTTGGTTGATCAGATTTGAAATTTGAGCCCTATAAACCGGAAGGGAGATTTGAGATTTGAGATACTGCACGCGGTGTAGTCTAGTCACTTGTTGGAATCTCTAGAAAGACTTATACCGCATGATTCTTTGCTTCTTCTTACTACTACGTACTACTTTTTGCTTCTTCTTACTACTACGTACTACTTCGCCGACATGTGGGACAGCCAGCAGCATCCGGGTCGACGTAATACGTGTCATGCACCAGATTAGAGTGCGGAACGGAAGGGGGGCATCACCCCGGTCGTACCGCCTGGCCCTGTTTGGATACTCTAACTCAGTTAAAGGTTAGAGTTAGATTCTAATCCTGAACTAACCCTGAAGTAACTCTAGCGAAAGAGATGTTTGGATGACAGGGTTAGATGGAGCGCGGATACGGCGAGGTGCCTTCATGGGCGGTGCGAGAGGGAGGGAGGGAGAGGACGAGAAGCTTCGAGGAAGTGGGGAGGGATCTGCTGCGGGGAGAGCGAGAGAAAAATGTGTTTTTTAGTGTCCCGAGAAGAACTAACCCAAATAAGCACCTCTTGGGTGGGTTAGATTTTTTTTGGGTTAGTTGAGTTCAAACTAACCCAAACTAACTCTAACACATGCATCCAAACAGTAACCCAAACTAACCCTCCTGTTTGGATATTTTTGGGTTAGTTGAGTTCAAACTAACCCAAACTAACTCTAACACATGGATCCAAACAGTAACGCGCCGTCAAATCGCATAGCCCGACCTTTCCAGCAGTAAGTAAGTTGAATCCGCTACTCCCTCACCCTCCTCGCCTCTCTGTCAAACCGCCTACGTGAAAATTGCCGCGCGTACTGCCCGGGAAAAGCCCCGCCCTCAACTTTTAACTACGCAAAAATAGTTCGAGCTTGTTCGTTCTATATAAATACTAGTACTGTATGTTTATTCACTCGTGGGGTTGTTCAATGAATGGAGGGCCGGGGAGCACAAGTGAACAATACTACTACTAGTAGTAGTAAGTAGGAGTCGTACAGGTAGTCACCTTAAATAGAGAGTTTCTTTTCTTTAATGCCACGTACACAAATTGAAACGCTTGTTGTGGAGAGAAAAAGATAATCACTCCACTATATATGTACGCAGGGGACTGAGCGCTTGCTTTACTAGGGTTGCTCTCTTCATTCTCTCATCCTCTCCAGATATAAACAAGTTAACAAGACAGCGGTAGCGACATTTTCTCTCTGCTCACCGCTGGTCACAGATTCGGCCGGATCCCTTCGGCTGGTGTGTGTAGAGGACTAGGTGCATCGTTCACGCGGTCATCGCCGGTGAGGGAGGAAACCCACAGCTGCCGAAGGGGCCCGATCGTCTGCCCGTGCCGTTCTCTCCGACACAGCGCCGGCTCGGGAGGTCCTCCGACCCTTCTTCCTCCCTGCCGTATTGTCCGCAGATCTGACCTGCCGCCGCCGACATCCCGACGACCCTCAGGTATAAGTTCTTCAAAAGCGGCCTTGCTCTACTGCCCCAGCTCCCCACGTGTCTGCATGTGCATCTTTTTCTACTCCTATCAGCTCTTCCAAAGCCACCTAAATTTTTAGTATTATTAGAGGTGAAGCTACTTCATGCATTCGAATCTAGGGCTTTGTTCAAACAACGAAGAAAGGGGGGAAAGTTGTAGCATGAATCTAGGACTTGATTCAAAGAGGAAATAATATGGTGAAAGTAGTAGAGACCGGATACCCAACTGGTCTCTTGGTTGAAAAGGGAAATAATGGGAAAACACAGTACAAACTGGATAAGGAACAGATCTATTATTGGTTGAAAAAAGGATAGAAAGTGGCGGCTGGTGGACAAGTCAACAGAGTATGTCCAGGATTAGATTTGTTGCCCTCACATAGTAAAAGGTCTCCAGGATTAGAATTGCTGCCCTCACATAGTAAAAGGTCTCAGGATTAGATTTGCTGCCCTCACATAGTAAAAGGTCTCCAGGATTAGATTTGCTGCCCTCACATAGTAAAAGGTCTCTAGGATTAGATTTGCTGCCCTCACATAGTACAAGGTCTCCAGGATTAGGTTTGCTGCCCTCACATAGTAAAAGGTCTCCAGGATTAGATTTGCTGCCCTCACATAGCATGAACAAACTCGGCATCACCACTTTATGCCTCCTTGTAGGTACATTGTGCTGATGCGTCCACTGTCGCATGTCCTTATACCAACCTTTTGCTATTGTTAATGTAAGGGCGCATGTA
This sequence comes from Thinopyrum obtusiflorum, assembly GCA_036873465.1. Classification (NCBI taxonomy): domain Eukaryota; kingdom Viridiplantae; phylum Streptophyta; class Magnoliopsida; order Poales; family Poaceae; genus Thinopyrum; species Thinopyrum obtusiflorum. The sequence goes on along the minus strand of JAAAWM010009427.1, from coordinate 7,638 downwards.
AAACGAAGCGATCACACTGTTACCTTAGGGACATGTCTAACCAGTGTTATTGTTAATCTAATGCCTCCAGTGATAAGATGTAATTAAACTGTGTTACAAATGGCACTCCTGCTGTTTTCCCCAGTATGATAAGTAAGTTGCTCCTTTATGCTGCTGAGTGTCCTGGTGTCCCCACGGTCCCATGCCCTTAAACCAACTCTTTAGCTGCTGTTGATTTACTGTATCTGGTAAACAAGCAATGCCACCATTAAAGTAATCCCATATTTGAGGAATCTCATTGTTGATCGTAATGCTTCTGGTAACATGAAGCATTGCTGACGTTTTAAAATTTCTACTGTCCTTGCGTGATTGCCATGAACATAATTAAGATGCTTCTTTTCATTTCGTATATGTTTCGTATATTCTTATTGACCAGCAACTGTTTACTTTCTATCTTTTTGTGCAGATAGGAATATCCATTTCACCTTGTTGCTATTGTGACCTTTTGGTAAACTGCATAAAACACTTTTTTTTGGAATGAGTGTCTTGTGCAATTCAACTAAAATGTCACGTGGGCAACATCTCTCAATTTTGGTGGAACTACACAAAATGGTGATTGGAGTTTCCAAAATCTTCGTCAAGTTCTGCTGGTAATCTCGTGCAACATTTTATTAGCCTTTGCAAGATGAGCCGTCACTGTCACCACAATGGCACTTTATTTTAGTGGAACTGCACAAAAGGATAAGAAAATTATAGTTGCACCTTACATGAGCCGGATAGCCAACCTTAATGTTCCTCAATTTTAGTGCAACTACTAAAGAAGAACCTGCCAGCTCACGAGAGCAAGTACTTCTTGCTAGCTGAATGATGCAATCTTTGCTTCATTTCAGGTGAACTGTAGAAAAAGGCGCATGAATTGAATCATGGAACTCCAGGCAGGCCTCATCCGAGTGGAGCTGCAGGTTGAGTTCAAGGAGGCCACTATTAAAGTGAAATCATGCTCTTCTTGTTTGTGCCATGCAAACAGGAATACTCAACTACAGATGTTGTGACGGTCAAGAGCATTCGCCAAGTTCTTCGATTGTATGACATGGCTAGCCAAGATGGATTTAATCCCGATATTCACTTTATCAAAAGGCTCTAATGGGTTGGTTCTGAATCTTGCAAGCTGGGAATCAATGAGATGTGTAGGCATCTTTGTTGTACTTATTATTTGAATCTTATTTGTTGGTTCTGAATCTTGCAAGCTGGGAATCAATGAGATGTGTAGGCATCTTTGTTATACTTATTATTTGGATCTTATTTGTTGGTTCTGAATCTTGCAAGCTGGGAATCAATGAGATGTGTAGGCATCTTTGTTGTACTTATTATTTGGATCTTATTTGCCCCCCCCCCCCCCCCCCCCCCCCCCCCCCCCCCCCCCCCCCTCTTATTTGTTGGTTCTGAATCTTGCAAGCTGGGAAACACGGCATGATGATGCAGAGGACAACAACCATAACAAACAGTTCAAACTTGGTAGTATTATCTTTGTCAAAGTGCGACAAATGTGCTGATCGTGTGCATCCTGAGAATAATAATTCTAATTGTTGTGCATGTTGATCCTGTGGCACTGATAGAACGAGCCAATGCATTGCTTGTTTTAAGTATAAATTTCTATAAAAGCTAATTAAATTTAAGTAAAGTGACCACTAACTCCTGTTATTACAGTACCAATACAGACCCGCTCGTGAACCGACGTGTGGCCGGAGTAGGTTTCTTAATGGAGGCGTTTGAATGCGCCGAGGGTGCATCTTCTGCCGGGCGTGCAGCAGACGAGGGAGGGGTAGTAACTGTTGTCGCCTGTACACACTCAGTTTACTGTTGAATCCAGTTCCCCAAGAGCTAAAAAATGAACTGCTGACGCCGCCTACACACTCGTTCACTTGAAGAGACTCCAATGGCGATCCGAGGGGTGAGCCTGCTGGATATGGACTTCAGCAAGGAGTTCCCCTTTGAGTTCGCCGTTCAGTCCTATGGCTGCACCAAGTTGAATGTGATGTACACCAATGATCCGGACTTGGTGAAGCTCTGCCTCGCCGAGTTCAAGCAGTACCTACAGGACGAGAAAGCACAAGGTTGCAGGACTAGACCTTGTGCCCATCCATTCGTCTCCTGACAGGGACCAGCGGATCGCCGTCGCCCAGGTATGTGTGAGGGACGAGGTTCTCATCTACCACTTCTGTAGGGCCATCAGAGGTTCTGGAGCATTCGCCCGTTTCATCGGCAGCGCCGACTGCACCTTCGCTACAGTGGAGAGAAGGAAGAATGCGACAATTCGGCCATCTGGTGCAACAAGCTTGTCGACATCCAGAAGCAATACAAGATCATCAGCAACGGGCAGGAGAAGGACTCCGTGGTTGACCTCACCGAGACCATCATCGACCCCTGATACGCCAACATGAAAGAAGACAACAATACCAAGGACCTGAACACGTGGGAGGTACCTCTGAATCTAGCCTACATAACCTACGCGGCCAAGGAAGCATACGCATGCTACAACATGTACAGGCAGATCTTGGACATGAGGGCGTGTCTGCTTCCCGTAACCGACGAGTACACGGATAGCCGCAGCGTCATGATCAAGCGTGCCAGGAAGGTCTAGATGTTGTACTTTATCTGTTTATAAGAACCTTTATCATCTAAGTGTTTCGCATTAGCCTATGTGTCGTAATTATCTGTTTTGTCCGAAATATTTCTTTTAAGAACCCATTAACCTGTTTGCTTTTTTTAGTGGCTATTTGCTTATGTATGTAACTAGTTCACTTGTCCGTTAAAAAAAAACTAGTTCACTCGGCTGCCGTGCTTTGAATCTCCTTCCTCCCAACATATTCCCCTCCTCAGCTGGACCTAGCAGGTCTCGTACACAGACATATGGGACCAACCACCTATCCATTTGTATTTCTTTATTTTGTTCAATCTTTCGTCCTCTTCCTATACAGCGGCTGGCCATCATAGCCTATGGCGTTGGCCAGGCCATCCCTCTACTACCACACATTGTCCGGCGGCGGCAGCTCCACCGGCCCACCCTGCACCCGAACAAGTCAACCCTCGTACTCCCCTCCGCCTGCATCTTCCCCTGCTCCGGTTCGTTCGGTCCGAGGTCTTGACGTCGACCTCCGCCTTGGTGCTGTAGCCGCGGCGCCGCCGTCTGTCATTCCCAACATGGTCAGCAAAACAAGAGGAATCGGGAGACAACTGTTCGTTGAGAGGCTGACAGTCCCGGGCCCACCAGGTCCATGGCCTAGGTTTTGTTGTTTAACATGGGCAGCCCACGACATGTTTCAACATTTTTTGGATCCAGCAGGTATCAAGCGGCCTCTGAGCCTCCCAACCTAGCTTGTCTATAACATCAGCAGCCCAAGTTTTGTTTGTTTTTTCAAGACGACGCACAGCTCAGTTCTATTTTTTGTTTTCATTAATCCTATATCTGAATTTTCTCCCACTTTCTTTTTCAATGTAAACTGAGTTTTCTCCCAGTACTTTCCCCTAGAACCAACTCAACTGTCCCACGTCTAGCCTAAAAAATAATAATACCCCACGTACTATTAACTCATCAAATTTAAATGATATTTTATTTCGTAAGTTGAAAGTTCTTACAAAATAATAATAATAATTGTTTATATATAACTTGGCAAGTTAACTCCTAGTGATTGCGTACATAAGCTTGCAAAGATTTTACTGACCAATGTGGTAATAGACGTGCAATCATGTGTTTATGTTTTTATAACATTTCTTCGTCTAGCCCAACATGATATTTTCACCCAGCCCAGCAAGTCTGCGGATTTCGAGAAAAATGCAAATGGGCTTTAAATTCTACTATATATATAAACGGGCTGCATAGATGCTACATCATTGTTTCACCCAGCCCACCAAATGGACTAAAAAAACAAATGGACTAGCTAACATGTGGGCCAGTAGGTCGAAGCCTAAGAAGGCGTTGGATTTACATCCAACGGCCGACATTCTTCTTCAATCTCTCGTCTTCTTCCCCCAGCGCTGCCGGGACCGCCTGCTCCAGCCTCCGGCGTCCAGCGGCGTTGTTTTGCGCTCCTCGGTGAAACGCTACCCCGCCGACGGCCAGGCCATCCCTCCACTCCGCACCTCCTGTTATTCTCTGCCGAGTGTAGGCCCACCCCGCACCCGAACCAGTCAAGTTTCCCACTCTTCTCCGTCTGTGACTCCACTGCCGCGTCTTCCCCATCTCTGGGTCGTTCCAGTCTGGGGCCTCGCCGTCGTCCACCGCCTCGGTGCGCTCGGCGCGGCGTGGTCAACATACGAGAGTCATCGGAAGAGGATTGTACGTGGAGAGCCTGACGGCTGGGACCCACGAGGTCCATGGTCACACGCAAGGAAAGTTCCTCCTTATTACGCACTGTACGTGGACTGTACGTGGGAAGGGCTTCTGTATTTCGCGAAAAAAACGTTCCCCCCACTGACAGGTCGGACCCACCAGCTATATCTTCGCACACAAGGAAGTGCCTCCTTATTACAAACAAAAAAAATGAATACCCCCCTGCTAGCTGGGACCCACCATAGTGGGTGGCTGACTTGTGGGCCTACTAAGTTGACGGGGACGGAGGGCTTTGTCAACTTAGTCAATATGAACGATTCTAGCTCCAGTGACCGTACGATGTCCATCCAACGGCCATATTGCTTCTTCAACCTCTGGTCTTCTTGCTCCAGCCGCCCAAAGCAGCACCGGTCGTGCCGCGTGCTCCTGCCTCCCGTGGCCGGCTGTGATGCCGCGGAGGCCTCACCACCCCCTACTACTCCCACCGCTGGCCAGGGCATCCCTCTACTCACCCACACCCCCCGTTATTCTGCGGTGAAGGCAGCCTCACGCCGCAGCCGAACCAGTGAACCCTCGTACTCCTCTCCCCGTGGGCATCCACTGCCGCGTCTTCCCCGGCTCCGCGTTGTCCCCTTCCTAGGCCTCGCCGTCGTCCACCGCCTTGGTGCTCTCGGCGCGGCGTGGTCAATGTGGTCAACGACCGACTTCCATCGGACCAGTACTGTACGTGGAGAGGCTGGCAGCTGGGTCCACGGCCGCAGCTGGGTCCACGGCCACAGCCCATTTTTTTTGTGATTTGCCAAGTAAGTCGCTTTGTCAGGCCTGTTGGGCTGCAAATCTTTCAAGACGAGGAGAGCTTCATTTGGCTGGCCAAGAAAATGGCCTATCAGTAATGAGAAATGGGCTGTATATTTTTAAAACACATCAAACCGGCAATTAGTTTCAAATTTCTTTTTTTCATTTCGAGATTTTAAATTGCATTGATTTTTATGCGTGGACAATTTGTTGGATTTTATATTGATATATATTTATTTTTAAAATCAGTTTGAACGTGACTCAAAATTTCGGGATTAAAAACAGTTCGGACCGCACCAAAATATGCAAAATTTCATATAATTTTTTAACCGTGGCCACAATATGGGCTGTAATGCTAACAAAAATAATATGGGCTCCAAAAAAAACTTAAGAATTAGCAAATGGGCTGTAAATTATTAGAAATAATGGCAGATGGGCTGTATGATGTTTTCCACAGATTTGAGGCTTTTCTAAAAAAAAGGTTGACACACAAGCAGTGACTGTTGGATGTCCATCCAACGGCCGTCGTGCTTCTTCAATCCCTGCTCTTCCTGCTCCAGCCGCTCAAACAAGCGCCGGCGGGACTGCCTGCTCCCTCCTCCCCGCGGCTGGCTGTGCTACCGCGCAGGCCTCACCGCCCCACCGTACTCCCATCGCTGGCCTAGCCATCCCTCTACTCACCCACACCTGCTGTTATTCGCCGGCGACGGCAGACGAACCAGTAAACCCTCGTACAGTCGTACTCCCCTCTGCGTGGGAAACAACTGCCGAGTCTTCCCTGCCTCCGTATCGTTCCCTTCCTAGGCCTCGCCGTCGTCCACCGCCCTGGTGCTCTCGGCGTGGCCTGGTCAACGTGGTCAACGACCGACATGCATCTGAAGTGGACTGTACGTGGAGAGGCTGACAGCTGGGTCCACGGCCGCAGGCAAGGAAATGCCTCCTTATTACGCGCAAAATAATGATTCCTCCACCTGACATCTGGGACCCACCGAAAGGGCCTCTGTATTTCGCGAAAAAAACGTTACCGCCGCTGACAGCTCAGACCCACCAGCTATATCTTCGCATGCAAGGAAGTGCCTCCTTATTACGCACAAAAAAATGAATACTCCCCCTGCTAGCTGGGACCCAGTATAGTGGGAGGCTGACTTGTGGGCCTACTAAGTTGACGGGGATGGAGGGCTTTGTCAATTTAGTCAATATGCATGATTATAGCTCCAGTGACCGTACGATGTCCATCCAACGGCCGTAGTGCTTCTTGAACCTCTGGTCTTCTTGCTCCAGCCACCCAAACTAGCGCCGGTCGTGCCTCGTGCTCCTGCCTCCCGTGGCCGGTTGCGATGCCGCGGAGGCCTCACCGCCCCCTACTACTCCCACCGCTGGCCAGGCCATCCCTCTACTCACCCACACCCCCTGTTATTCTGCGGCGACGACAGCCTCACACCGCAGCGAACCAGTGAACCCTCGTACTCCTCTACGCGTGGGCATCCACTGTCGCGTCTTCCCCAGCTCCGCGTCGTCCCCTTCCTAGGCCTCGCCGTCGACCACCGCCCTGGTGCTCTCGGCGCGGCGTGGTCAACGTGGTCAAGGAACGGCTTCCATCGGACGTGGACTGTACGTGGAGAGGCTGACAGCTGGGTCCACGACCGCAGCAAGAAAGTGCCTCCTTATTACGCGCAAAATAATTATTCCTCCACCTGACAGCGGGGACCCACCGGACGGGCCACCGTATTTCGCGAAAAAAAAATGTTTCCCCCTGACTGCTAGGACCCACCAGCTACATCTTCGCACGCAAGGAAGTGTGTCCGGGCAAAAAAAAAATGATTCGCCCCCCTGACTGCTGGGACCCACCAGCTACATCTTCGCACGCAAGGAAGTGCCTGACAGTCGGGACCCACCTGGTCGAAGCGTACGTAGCGTTGTCATTCTGGTCGCGAACGTGTACGTACATACTGGTCGATGTAGAGGCGCGCACGTGTCATAGTAGAGGCGCGCACATAGCATGTACACGTACGTACAGCGGCCAGTGTGCAAGAAAGAAAATACGGCCATGTACGTACATACGGGCAGGGTCTCGAACGCCTACTCGCGCATACGTACGGCCAGGGCTCATGTACATGGCTGGGTCGGAATGGAGAAACATCGTCGTCGTCGTGTTCATGGGGAGCCAACCGGCTGGGTCGGAATGGAATGCGTCGTCGTGTTCATCGGGAGGGCTTGGACGGAACAGCCGATGGAAATGAGGCCTGGCGTACCGCAGAACGGAGGAAACGGCCTTGTGTTCGACCGGCCACGTTCGAAACGGGATCCTGTTCATCGGGAGGGGTCTGGCGTACCGCAAAACGGAGGAAACGGACCGCCTACGATCGAAACGGGGGTCCTGTTGATCGGGAGGTGTGTGGCGTACCGCAAAATGGTGGAAACGGACTTGTGTTGGAGCGCTACGGTCGAAACGGGGGTCCTGTTCATCGGGAGGGGTGTGGCTTACCGCAAAACGGAGGAAACGGACTTGTGTTGGAGCGCTACGGTCGAAACGG
>JAAAWM010009426.1:0-23258 GCA_036873465.1 Thinopyrum obtusiflorum | reverse complement strand
ACAGCAGGTGTGGGTGAGTAGAGGGATGGCTAGGCCAGCGATGGGAGTACGGTTGGGCGGTGAGGCCTGCGCGGCAGCAGAGCCGGCCGCGGGGAGGAGGGAGCAGGCAGTCCCGCCGGCGCTTGTTTGAGGGGCTGGAGCAGGAAGAGCAGAGATTGAAGAAGAACGACGGCCGTTGGATGGCCATCCAACAGTCACTGCTTGTGCGTCAACCTTTTTTTAGGAAAGCCTCAAATCTGTGGAAAACAGCATACAACCCATCTGCCATTATTTCTAATAATTTACAGCCCATTTGCTAATTATTAAGATTTTTTTTGGAGCCCATATTCTTTTTGTTAGCATTACAGCCCATATTGTGGCCACGGTTAAAAAATTATACGAAATTTTGCATATTTCGGTGCGGTCCGAACTATTTTTAATCTCAAAATTTTGGCTCACATTCAAACTGATTTTAAAAATAAATGTATATCAATATAAAATCCAACAAATTCTCCACGCATAAAAATTAATGTAATTTAAAATCTCGAAATGAAAAAAAAAATTTGAAACTAATTGCCGGTTTGATGTGTTTTAAAAATGTACAACCCATTTCTCATTACTGATGGGCCATTTTCTCGGCCAGCCGAATGAAAGCTCTCTCCTTGCCTGCAAAGATGTAGCTGGTGGGTCCCAGCAGTCAGGGGGGCGAATCGTTTTTTGCCCGGACGCACTTCCTTGCGTGCGAAGATGTAGCTGGTGGGTCCCAGCAGTCAGGGGCAAACGTTTATTTCACGAAATACGGTGGCCCGTCCGGTGGGTCCCCGCTGTCAGATGGAGGAATATTTTATTTTTCACGTAATAAGGAGGCATTTCCTTGCTGCGGCCGTGGACCCAACTGTCAGCCTCTCCACGTACAGTCCACGTCCGCTGGAAGCTGTTCCTTGACCACGTTGACCACGCCGCGCCGAGAGCACCAGGGCGATGGACGACGGCGAGGCCTAGGAAGGGGACGACGCGGAGCCGGGGAAGACGCGACAGTGGATGCCCACGCGTAGAGGAGTACGAGGGTTCACTGGTTCGCTGCGGTGTGAGGCTGCCGTCGCCACAGAATAACAGGGGGTGTGGGTGAGTAGAGGGATGGCCTGGCCAGCGGTGGGAGTAGTAGGGGGCGGTGAGGCCTCCGCCGCATCGCAGCCGGCCACGGGAGGCAGGAGTACGAGGCACGACCGGCGCTGGTTTGGGCGGCTGGAACAAGAAGACCAGAGGTTGAAGAAGCACTATGGCCGTTGGATGGACATCGTATGGTCACTGGAGCTAGAATCGTGCATATTGACTAAGTTGACAAAGCCCTCCGTCCCCGTCAACTTAGTAGGCCCACAAGTCAGCCTGCCACTATACTGGGTCCCAGCTAACAGGGGGAGTATTCTTTTTTTTTTGCGTAATAAGGAGGCACTTCCTTGCGTGCGAAGATATAGCTGGTGGGCCCGAGCTGTCAGCGGCGGTAACATTTTTTTTGCGAAATATAGAGGCCCTTTCGGTGGGTCCCTGATGTCAGGAGGAGGAATCATTATTTTGCGTGTAATAAGGAGGCATTTCCTTGCGTGCGGCCGTGGACCCAGTTGTCGGCCTCTCCACGTACAGTCCACTTCAGATGCATGTCGGTCGTTGACCACGTTGACCCCCCCCCCCCCCCCCCCCCCCCCCCCCCCCCCCCCCCCCCCCCCCCCCCCCCCCCCCCCCCCCCCCCCCCCCCCCCCCCCCCCCCCCCCCCCCCCCCCCCCCCCCCCCCCCCCCCCCCCCCCCCCCCCCCCCCCCCCCCCCCCCCCCCCCCCCCCCCCCCCCCCCCCCCCCCCCCCCCCCCCCCCCCCCCCCCCCCCCCCCCCCCCCCCCCCCCCCCCCCCCCCCCCCCCCCCCCCCCCCCCCCCCCCCCCCCCCCCCCCCCCCCCCCCCCCCCCCCCCCCCCCCCCCCCCCCCCCCCCCCCCCCCCCCCCCCCCCCCCCCCCCCCCCCCCCCCCCCCCCCCCCCCCCCCCCCCCCCCCCCCCCCCCCCCCCCCCCCCCCCCCCCCCCCCCCCCCCCCCCCCCCCCCCCCCCCCCCCCCCCCCCCCCCCCCCCCCCCCCCCCCCCCCCCCCCCCCCCCCCCCCCCCCCCCCCCCCCCCCCCCCCCCCCCCCCCCCCCCCCCCCCCCCCCCCCCCCCCCCCCCCCCCCCCCCCCCCCCCCCCCCCCCCCCCCCCCCCCCCCCCCCCCCCCCCCCCCCCCCCCCCCCCCCCCCCCCCCCCCCCCCCCCCCCCCCCCCCCCCCCCCCCCCCCCCCCCCCCCCCCCCCCCCCCCCCCCCCCCCCCCCCCCCCCCCCCCCCCCCCCCCCCCCCCCCCCCCCCCCCCCCCCCCCCCCCCCCCCCCCCCCCCCCCCCCCCCCCCCCCCCCCCCCCCCCCCCCCCCCCCCCCCCCCCCCCCCCCCCCCCCCCCCCCCCCCCCCCCCCCCCCCCCCCCCCCCCCCCCCCCCCCCCCCCCCCCCCCCCCCCCCCCCCCCCCCCCCCCCCCCCCCCCCCCCCCCCCCCCCCCCCCCCCCCCCCCCCCCCCCCCCCCCCCCCCCCCCCCCCCCCCCCCCCCCCCCCCCCCCCCCCCCCCCCCCCCCCCCCCCCCCCCCCCCCCCCCCCCCCCCCCCCCCCCCCCCCCCCCCCCCCCCCCCCCCCCCCCCCCCCCCCCCCCCCCCCCCCCCCCCCCCCCCCCCCCCCCCCCCCCCCCCCCCCCCCCCCCCCCCCCCCCCCCCCCCCCCCCCCCCCCCCCCCCCCCCCCCCCCCCCCCCCCCCCCCCCCCCCCCCCCCCCCCCCCCCCCCCCCCCCCCCCCCCCCCCCCCCCCCCCCCCCCCCCCCCCCCCCCCCCCCCCCCCCCCCCCCCCCCCCCCCCCCCCCCCCCCCCCCCCCCCCCCCCCCCCCCCCCCCCCCCCCCCCCCCCCCCCCCCCCCCCCCCCCCCCCCCCCCCCCCCCCCCCCCCCCCCCCCCCCCCCCCCCCCCCCCCCCCCCCCCCCCCCCCCCCCCCCCCCCCCCCCCCCCCCCCCCCCCCCCCCCCCCCCCCCCCCCCCCCCCCCCCCCCCCCCCCCCCCCCCCCCCCCCCCCCCCCCCCCCCCCCCCCCCCCCCCCCCCCCCCCCCCCCCCCCCCCCCCCCCCCCCCCCCCCCCCCCCCCCCCCCCCCCCCCCCCCCCCCCCCCCCCCCCCCCCCCCCCCCCCCCCCCCCCCCCCCCCCCCCCCCCCCCCCCCCCCCCCCCCCCCCCCCCCCCCCCCCCCCCCCCCCCCCCCCCCCCCCCCCCCCCCCCCCCCCCCCCCCCCCCCCCCCCCCCCCCCCCCCCCCCCCCCCCCCCCCCCCCCCCCCCCCCCCCCCCCCCCCCCCCCCCCCCCCCCCCCCCCCCCCCCCCCCCCCCCCCCCCCCCCCCCCCCCCCCCCCCCCCCCCCCCCCCCCCCCCCCCCCCCCCCCCCCCCCCCCCCCCCCCCCCCCCCCCCCCCCCCCCCCCCCCCCCCCCCCCCCCCCCCCCCCCCCCCCCCCCCCCCCCCCCCCCCCCCCCCCCCCCCCCCCCCCCCCCCCCCCCCCCCCCCCCCCCCCCCCCCCCCCCCCCCCCCCCCCCCCCCCCCCCCCCCCCCCCCCCCCCCCCCCCCCCCCCCCCCCCCCCCCCCCCCCCCCCCCCCCCCCCCCCCCCCCCCCCCCCCCCCCCCCCCCCCCCCCCCCCCCCCCCCCCCCCCCCCCCCCCCCCCCCCCCCCCCCCCCCCCCCCCCCCCCCCCCCCCCCCCCCCCCCCCCCCCCCCCCCCCCCCCCCCCCCCCCCCCCCCCCCCCCCCCCCCCCCCCCCCCCCCCCCCCCCCCCCCCCCCCCCCCCCCCCCCCCCCCCCCCCCCCCCCCCCCCCCCCCCCCCCCCCCCCCCCCCCCCCCCCCCCCCCCCCCCCCCCCCCCCCCCCCCCCCCCCCCCCCCCCCCCCCCCCCCCCCCCCCCCCCCCCCCCCCCCCCCCCCCCCCCCCCCCCCCCCCCCCCCCCCCCCCCCCCCCCCCCCCCCCCCCCCCCCCCCCCCCCCCCCCCCCCCCCCCCCCCCCCCCCCCCCCCCCCCCCCCCCCCCCCCAAAAACAGAACAGTCTGTAGTAATCTGTAACTAACGCAAACTTATGGAACTCCAAAAATTCAGAAAAAATAGGAAGACCTATAAAATTTGTTTATTGATCAGCAGCAATTGGAATCAATATTTTATCACGTTCTGGTGAATTTTAACAATTGTTTTTGTGAAAAGAAAGTTTCTGGAATTTTCAGCAAGATCAAATAACTATCATCCAAGAAGATCCTATAGGTTAAACTTGGCACAAACACTAATTAAAACAAAAAAAACACATCTAACCAGAGGCTAGATCAAATATTTATTCCTAAACAGAAGCAAAAAACAAAAAACTAAAAATAAAATTGGGTTGCCTCCCAACAAGCGCTATTGTTTAACGCCCCTAGCTAGGCATAAAAGCAAGGATAGATCTAGGTATTGCCATCTTTGGTAGGCAATCCATCAATGAGACATCTATCATCCTTAGGAGTTTCTTTCTTTTTACTAATTATCAAACTCCTAGGCACATAACCGAAAAATTCATTTGTAGCAAATGGTTCCTTAATGATAGCAAAAAGATTGGGATGAATACTTATAGATTTGAGATCCGCAGTTTCCTTACTAGAGGATTCACCCTTATTTTTAGGAACATACATAAGCTTGGCAATTTTAGTTGGAGGACTTGGAGTATTCTTTACGGAAGAAAATGCGGTTCCCAAGTTGGTAATGATACCCTCAAGTTTATCGATTCTAGTGGAATCCTGATTTATTCTTTCATTAACTATGGGTTCCTTCTCCTTAATATTTTTCAAAGTGACTCCTACTTTAGATCCATATTGGGTAATTTGATTGTGGATCTTTTTATCCAAATTTTCAATTAACTCTACGGTAGCAACTTTATTTTCAATAATTTCAAGTCTTTGCATTACATGCTCCAAAGTTAACATAGTTCCATTAACCAAAAGAGGTGGTGAGCCAAACAAATCTATCATAGCATTATAAGAATCAAAAGTATGGCTACCCAAGAAATTCCCTCCGGTAATGGTATCAAGGATATATCTGTACCAAGGAGTAGCACCTACATAAAAATTGCGGAGAAGAACGGAAGTAGATTGCTTCCTGGTAGATCTATTTTGAGCATTGCAAATTCTATACCAAGCGTCTTTTAGATTTTCTCCCTCCCTTTGCTTAAAATTAAGAACTTCATTCTCGGGAGACAATGGAGAAGATAAGCAACTAGCCATAACGACAAAGCAAGCGGTAAAGAGGCAAATGGAAAAGAGAGGGCGAATAAAACGGCAAGGGTGAAGTGGGGGAGAGGAAAACGAGAGGCAAAGGGCAAATAATGTAAAGCGGGAGATAAGGGTTTGTGATGGGTACTTGGTACGTTGACTTTTGCGTAGACTCCCCGGCAACGGCGCCAGAAATCCTTCTTGCTACCTCTTGTGCACTGCGTTGGTTTTCCCTTGAAGAGGAAAGGGTGATGCAGTAAAGCAGCGTAAGTATTTCCCTCAGTTTTTGAGAACCAAGGTATCAATCTAGTAGGAGGCCACGCTCAAGTCCCTCGCACCTACACAAACAAATAAATCCTCGCAACCAGCGCCATAAAGGGGTTGTCAATCCCTTCACGGTCACTTACAAGAGTGAGATCTGATAGATATGATAAGATAATATTTTTTGTGTTTTTATGATAAAGATGCAAAGTAAAATAAAAGGAAATAAACGGCGCAAGAAACCCCCCCCCCCCCCCCCCCCCCCCCCCCCCCCCCCCCCCCCCCCCCCCCCCCCCCCCCCCCCCCCCCCCCCCCCCCCCCCCCCCCCCCCCCCCCCCCCCCCCCCCCCCCCCCCCCCCCCCCCCCCCCCCCCCCCCCCCCCCCCCCCCCCCCCCCCCCCCCCCCCCCCCCCCCCCCCCCCCCCCCCCCCCCCCCCCCCCCCCCCCCCCCCCCCCCCCCCCCCCCCCCCCCCCCCCCCCCCCCCCCCCCCCCCCCCCCCCCCCCCCCCCCCCCCCCCCCCCCCCCCCCCCCCCCCCCCCCCCCCCCCCCCCCCCCCCCCCCCCCCCCCCCCCCCCCCCCCCCCCCCCCCCCCCCCCCCCCCCCCCCCCCCCCCCCCCCCCCCCCCCCCCCCCCCCCCCCCCCCCCCCCCCCCCCCCCCCCCCCCCCCCCCCCCCCCCCCCCCCCCCCCCCCCCCCCCCCCCCCCCCCCCCCCCCCCCCCCCCCCCCCCCCCCCCCCCCCCCCCCCCCCCCCCCCCCCCCCCCCCCCCCCCCCCCCCCCCCCCCCCCCCCCCCCCCCCCCCCCCCCCCCCCCCCCCCCCCCCCCCCCCCCCCCCCCCCCCCCCCCCCCCCCCCCCCCCCCCCCCCCCCCCCCCCCCCCCCCCCCCCCCCCCCCCCCCCCCCCCCCCCCCCCCCCCCCCCCCCCCCCCCCCCCCCCCCCCCCCCCCCCCCCCCCCCCCCCCCCCCCCCCCCCCCCCCCCCCCCCCCCCCCCCCCCCCCCCCCCCCCCCCCCCCCCCCCCCCCCCCCCCCCCCCCCCCCCCCCCCCCCCCCCCCCCCCCCCCCCCCCCCCCCCCCCCCCCCCCCCCCCCCCCCCCCCCCCCCCCCCCCCCCCCCCCCCCCCCCCCCCCCCCCCCCCCCCCCCCCCCCCCCCCCCCCCCCCCCCCCCCCCCCCCCCCCCCCCCCCCCCCCCCCCCCCCCCCCCCCCCCCCCCCCCCCCCCCCCCCCCCCCCCCCCCCCCCCCCCCCCCCCCCCCCCCCCCCCCCCCCCCCCCCCCCCCCCCCCCCCCCCCCCCCCCCCCCCCCCCCCCCCCCCCCCCCCCCCCCCCCCCCCCCCCCCCCCCCCCCCCCCCCCCCCCCCCCCCCCCCCCCCCCCCCCCCCCCCCCCCCCCCCCCCCCCCCCCCCCCCCCCCCCCCCCCCCCCCCCCCCCCCCCCCCCCCCCCCCCCCCCCCCCCCCCCCCCCCCCCCCCCCCCCCCCCCCCCCCCCCCCCCCCCCCCCCCCCCCCCCCCCCCCCCCCCCCCCCCCCCCCCCCCCCCCCCCCCCCCCCCCCCCCCCCCCCCCCCCCCCCCCCCCCCCCCCCCCCCCCCCCCCCCCCCCCCCCCCCCCCCCCCCCCCCCCCCCCCCCCCCCCCCCCCCCCCCCCCCCCCCCCCCCCCCCCCCCCCCCCCCCCCCCCCCCCCCCCCCCCCCCCCCCCCCCCCCCCCCCCCCCCCCCCCCCCCCCCCCCCCCCCCCCCCCCCCCCCCCCCCCCCCCCCCCCCCCCCCCCCCCCCCCCCCCCCCCCCCCCCCCCCCCCCCCCCCCCCCCCCCCCCCCCCCCCCCCCCCCCCCCCCCCCCCCCCCCCCCCCCCCCCCCCCCCCCCCCCCCCCCCCCCCCCCCCCCCCCCCCCCCCCCCCCCCCCCCCCCCCCCCCCCCCCCCCCCCCCCCCCCCCCCCCCCCCCCCCCCCCCCCCCCCCCCCCCCCCCCCCCCCCCCCCCCCCCCCCCCCCCCCCCCCCCCCCCCCCCCCCCCCCCCCCCCCCCCCCCCCCCCCCCCCCCCCCCCCCCCCCCCCCCCCCCCCCCCCCCCCCCCCCCCCCCCCCCCCCCCCCCCCCCCCCCCCCCCCCCCCCCCCCCCCCCCCCCCCCCCCCCCCCCCCCCCCCCCCCCCCCCCCCCCCCCCCCCCCCCCCCCCCCCCCCCCCCCCCCCCCCCCCCCCCCCCCCCCCCCCCCCCCCCCCCCCCCCCCCCCCCCCCCCCCCCCCCCCCCCCCCCCCCCCCCCCCCCCCCCCCCCCCCCCCCCCCCCCCCCCCCCCCCCCCCCCCCCCCCCCCCCCCCCCCCCCCCCCCCCCCCCCCCCCCCCCCCCCCCCCCCCCCCCCCCCCCCCCCCCCCCCCCCCCCCCCCCCCCCCCCCCCCCCCCCCCCCCCCCCCCCCCCCCCCCCCCCCCCCCCCCCCCCCCCCCCCCCCCCCCCCCCCCCCCCCCCCCCCCCCCCCCCCCCCCCCCCCCCCCCCCCCCCCCCCCCCCCCCCCCCCCCCCCCCCCCCCCCCCCCCCCCCCCCCCCCCCCCCCCCCCCCCCCCCCCCCCCCCCCCCCCCCCCCCCCCCCCCCCCCCCCCCCCCCCCCCCCCCCCCCCCCCCCCCCCCCCCCCCCCCCCCCCCCCCCCCCCCCCCCCCCCCCCCCCCCCCCCCCCCCCCCCCCCCCCCCCCCCCCCCCCCCCCCCCCCCCCCCCCCCCCCCCCCCCCCCCCCCCCCCCCCCCCCCCCCCCCCCCCCCCCCCCCCCCCCCCCCCCCCCCCCCCCCCCCCCCCCCCCCCCCCCCCCCCCCCCCCCCCCCCCCCCCCCCCCCCCCCCCCCCCCCCCCCCCCCCCCCCCCCCCCCCCCCCCCCCCCCCCCCCCCCCCCCCCCCCCCCCCCCCCCCCCCCCCCCCCCCCCCCCCCCCCCCCCCCCCCCCCCCCCCCCCCCCCCCCCCCCCCCCCCCCCCCCCCCCCCCCCCCCCCCCCCCCCCCCCCCCCCCCCCCCCCCCCCCCCCCCCCCCCCCCCCCCCCCCCCCCCCCCCCCCCCCCCCCCCCCCCCCCCCCCCCCCCCCCCCCCCCCCCCCCCCCCCCCCCCCCCCCCCCCCCCCCCCCCCCCCCCCCCCCCCCCCCCCCCCCCCCCCCCCCCCCCCCCCCCCCCCCCCCCCCCCCCCCCCCCCCCCCCCCCCCCCCCCCCCCCCCCCCCCCCCCCCCCCCCCCCCCCCCCCCCCCCCCCCCCCCCCCCCCCCCCCCCCCCCCCCCCCCCCCCCCCCCCCCCCCCCCCCCCCCCCCCCCCCCCCCCCCCCCCCCCCCCCCCCCCCCCCCCCCCCCCCCCCCCCCCCCCCCCCCCCCCCCCCCCCCCCCCCCCCCCCCCCCCCCCCCCCCCCCCCCCCCCCCCCCCCCCCCCCCCCCCCCCCCCCCCCCCCCCCCCCCCCCCCCCCCCCCCCCCCCCCCCCCCCCCCCCCCCCCCCCCCCCCCCCCCCCCCCCCCCCCCCCCCCCCCCCCCCCCCCCCCCCCCCCCCCCCCCCCCCCCCCCCCCCCCCCCCCCCCCCCCCCCCCCCCCCCCCCCCCCCCCCCCCCCCCCCCCCCCCCCCCCCCCCCCCCCCCCCCCCCCCCCCCCCCCCCCCCCCCCCCCCCCCCCCCCCCCCCCCCCCCCCCCCCCCCCCCCCCCCCCCCCCCCCCCCCCCCCCCCCCCCCCCCCCCCCCCCCCCCCCCCCCCCCCCCCCCCCCCCCCCCCCCCCCCCCCCCCCCCCCCCCCCCCCCCCCCCCCCCCCCCCCCCCCCCCCCCCCCCCCCCCCCCCCCCCCCCCCCCCCCCCCCCCCCCCCCCCCCCCCCCCCCCCCCCCCCCCCCCCCCCCCCCCCCCCCCCCCCCCCCCCCCCCCCCCCCCCCCCCCCCCCCCCCCCCCCCCCCCCCCCCCCCCCCCCCCCCCCCCCCCCCCCCCCCCCCCCCCCCCCCCCCCCCCCCCCCCCCCCCCCCCCCCCCCCCCCCCCCCCCCCCCCCCCCCCCCCCCCCCCCCCCCCCCCCCCCAGGAATAAATATTTGATGTAGCCTCTGGTTATATTTGTTTTTGTATTTTAATTAGTGTTTGTGCCAAGTTAAACCTACAGGAACTTCTTGGATGATAGTTATTTGATCTTGCTGAAAATTCCAGAAACTTTCTGTTCGCGAAAACAATTGTTAAAAATCACCAGAACGTGATAAAATACTGATTCAAATTGCAGAAGATCAATAAACAAATTATCTAGTCGTCCTATTTTGGTAGATTTTTCTGAGTTCCAGAAGTTGCGTTAGTTACAGATTACTAGAGGTTGTTATGTTTTTAACAGATTCTGTTTTTCGTGTGTTGTTTGCTTATTGTGATGAATCTATGGCTAGTAAAATAGTTTATAAACCATATATAAGTTGGAATACATTAAGTTTAACACCAATATAAATAAAGAATGAGTACAATACAGTACCTTGAAGTGGTGTTTTGTTTTCTTTCGCTAACGGAGCTCACGAGATTTTCTGTTGAGTTTTGTGTTGTCAAGTTTTCAAGTTTTGGGTAAAGATTTGATGGATTATGGAATAAGGAGTGGCAACATCCTAAGATTGGGGATGCCCATGGCACCCCAAGATAATATCTAAGGACACCAAAAAGCCAAAGCTTGGGGATGCCCCGGAAGGCATCCCCTCTTTCGTCTTTGTCCATCGGTAACTTTACTTGGAGCTATATTTTTATTCACCACATGATATGTGTTTTGCTTGGAGCGTCTTGTATGATTTGAGTCTATGCTTTTTAGTTTACCACAATCATCTTTTCTTTACACAACTTTTGAGAGAGACACACATGATTCGAAATTTATTAGAATACTCTATGTGCTTCGCTTATATCTTTTGAGCTATATAGTTTTGCTCTAGTGCTTCATTTATATCTTTTAGAGCACGGTGGTGAATTTATTTTATAGAAATTATTGTTCTCTCATACTTCACTTATATTATTTTGAGAGTCCTACAAAACAGCATGGTAATTTTCTTAAATTGGGAAATTAGTCCTAATGTGCTAGGTATTCAAAATTAGTAAAAACTTTCTAATGAGTGTGTTGAATACTAAGAAAAGTTTGATGCTTGATGATTGTTTTGAGATATGAAGGTAGTGATATAAAAGTTGTGCTAGTTGAGTAGTTGTGAATTTTAGAAATACTTGTGTTGAAGTTTACCAGTCCCGTAGCATGCACATATGGTAAAAGTTGTGTAACAAATTTGAAACATGAGGTGTTCTTTGATTGTCCTCCTTATGAGTGGCGGTCGGGGATGAGCGATGGTCTTTTCCTACCAATCTACCCCCTAGGAGCATGCGCGTAGTGCTTGGTTTTTAATGACTTGTAGATTTTTGCAATAAGTATGTGAGTTATCTATGACTAATGTTGAGTCTATCGATTATACGCATTCTTACCCTTCCATCATTGCTAGCCTCTTCGGTACCATGCATTGCCCTTTCTCACCTTGAGAGTTGGTGCAAACTTCGCCGGTGCATCCAAACCCCGTGATATGATACGCTCAATCACACATAAACCTCCTTATATCTTGCTCAAAACAGCGACCATACCTACCTATTATGGCATTTCCATAGCCATTCCGAGATATACTGCATGCAACTTTACACCGTTCCTTTTATCATGACACGTTCATCATTGTCATATTGCCTTGCATGATCATGTAGTTGACATCGTATTTGTGGCAAAGCCACCATGCATATTATCATACATGTCACTCTTGATTCATTGCCCATCCCGGTACACTGTCGGAGGCATTCATATAGAGTCATACTTTGTTCTAGTATCGAGTTATAATCATTGAGTTGTCAATAAATATAAGTGTGATGACCATCATTCATAGAGCATTGTCCCAAAAAAAGAGCCCCCCCCCCCCCCCCCCCCCCCCCCCCCCCCCCCCCCCCCCCCCCCCCCCCCCCCCCCCCCCCCCCCCCCCCCCCCCCCCCCCCCCCCCCCCCCCCCCCCCCCCCCCCCCCCCCCCCCCCCCCCCCCCCCCCCCCCCCCCCCCCCCCCCCCCCCCCCCCCCCCCCCCCCCCCCCCCCCCCCCCCCCCCCCCCCCCCCCCCCCCCCCCCCCCCCCCCCCCCCCCCCCCCCCCCCCCCCCCCCCCCCCCCCCCCCCCCCCCCCCCCCCCCCCCCCCCCCCCCCCCCCCCCCCCCCCCCCCCCCCCCCCCCCCCCCCCCCCCCCCCCCCCCCCCCCCCCCCCCCCCCCCCCCCCCCCCCCCCCCCCCCCCCCCCCCCCCCCCCCCCCCCCCCCCCCCCCCCCCCCCCCCCCCCCCCCCCCCCCCCCCCCCCCCCCCCCCCCCCCCCCCCCCCCCCCCCCCCCCCCCCCCCCCCCCCCCCCCCCCCCCCCCCCCCCCCCCCCCCCCCCCCCCCCCCCCCCCCCCCCCCCCCCCCCCCCCCCCCCCCCCCCCCCCCCCCCCCCCCCCCCCCCCCCCCCCCCCCCCCCCCCCCCCCCCCCCCCCCCCCCCCCCCCCCCCCCCCCCCCCCCCCCCCCCCCCCCCCCCCCCCCCCCCCCCCCCCCCCCCCCCCCCCCCCCCCCCCCCCCCCCCCCCCCCCCCCCCCCCCCCCCCCCCCCCCCCCCCCCCCCCCCCCCCCCCCCCCCCCCCCCCCCCCCCCCCCCCCCCCCCCCCCCCCCCCCCCCCCCCCCCCCCCCCCCCCCCCCCCCCCCCCCCCCCCCCCCCCCCCCCCCCCCCCCCCCCCCCCCCCCCCCCCCCCCCCCCCCCCCCCCCCCCCCCCCCCCCCCCCCCCCCCCCCCCCCCCCCCCCCCCCCCCCCCCCCCCCCCCCCCCCCCCCCCCCCCCCCCCCCCCCCCCCCCCCCCCCCCCCCCCCCCCCCCCCCCCCCCCCCCCCCCCCCCCCCCCCCCCCCCCCCCCCCCCCCCCCCCCCCCCCCCCCCCCCCCCCCCCCCCCCCCCCCCCCCCCCCCCCCCCCCCCCCCCCCCCCCCCCCCCCCCCCCCCCCCCCCCCCCCCCCCCCCCCCCCCCCCCCCCCCCCCCCCCCCCCCCCCCCCCCCCCCCCCCCCCCCCCCCCCCCCCCCCCCCCCCCCCCCCCCCCCCCCCCCCCCCCCCCCCCCCCCCCCCCCCCCCCCCCCCCCCCCCCCCCCCCCCCCCCCCCCCCCCCCCCCCCCCCCCCCCCCCCCCCCCCCCCCCCCCCCCCCCCCCCCCCCCCCCCCCCCCCCCCCCCCCCCCCCCCCCCCCCCCCCCCCCCCCCCCCCCCCCCCCCCCCCCCCCCCCCCCCCCCCCCCCCCCCCCCCCCCCCCCCCCCCCCCCCCCCCCCCCCCCCCCCCCCCCCCCCCCCCCCCCCCCCCCCCCCCCCCCCCCCCCCCCCCCCCCCCCCCCCCCCCCCCCCCCCCCCCCCCCCCCCCCCCCCCCCCCCCCCCCCCCCCCCCCCCCCCCCCCCCCCCCCCCCCCCCCCCCCCCCCCCCCCCCCCCCCCCCCCCCCCCCCCCCCCCCCCCCCCCCCCCCCCCCCCCCCCCCCCCCCCCCCCCCCCCCCCCCCCCCCCCCCCCCCCCCCCCCCCCCCCCCCCCCCCCCCCCCCCCCCCCCCCCCCCCCCCCCCCCCCCCCCCCCCCCCCCCCCCCCCCCCCCCCCCCCCCCCCCCCCCCCCCCCCCCCCCCCCCCCCCCCCCCCCCCCCCCCCCCCCCCCCCCCCCCCCCCCCCCCCCCCCCCCCCCCCCCCCCCCCCCCCGGCCTGTTGGGCTGCAAATCTTTCAAGACGAGGAGAGCTTTCATTCGGCTGGCAGAGAAAATGGCCTATCAGTAATGAGAAATGGGCTGTACATTTTTAAAACACATCAAACCGGCAATTAGTTTCAAATTTCTTTTTTTCATTTCGAGATTTTAAATTACATTAATTTTTATGCGTGGAAAATTTGTTGGATTTTATATTGATATACATTTATTTTTAAAATCAGTTTGAATGTGACTCAAAATTTCAGGATTAAAAACAGTTCGGACCGCACCAAAATATGCAAAATTTCCTATAATTTTTTAACCGTGGCCACAATATGGGCTGTAATGCTAACAAAAAGAATATGGGCTCCAAAAAAACCTTAAGAATTAGCAAATGGGCTGTAAATTATTAGAAATAATGGCAGATGGGCTGTATGCTGTTTTCCACAGATTTGAGGCTTTCCTAAAAAAAGGTTGACGCACAAGCTGTGACTGTTGGATGTCCATCCAACGGCCGTCGTGCTTCTTCAATCTCTGCTCTTCCTGCTCCAGCCGCTCAAACAAGCGCCGGCGGGACTGCCTGCTCCCTCCTCCCCACGGCCGGCTGTGCTGCCACGCAGGCCTCACCGCCCCACCGTACTCCCATCGCTGGCCTAGCCATCCCTCTACTCACCCACACCTGCTGTTATTCTCCGGCGACGGCAAACGAACCAGTAAACCCTCGTACAGTCGTACTCCCCTCCGCGTGGGAAACAACTGCTGAGTCTTCCCTGCCTCCGTGTCATTCCCTTCCTAGGCCTCGCCGTCGTCCACCCCCCCCCCCCCCCCCCCCCCCCCCCCCCCCCCCCCCCCCCCCCCCCCCCCCCCCCCCCCCCCCCCCCCCCCCCCCCCCCCCCCCCCCCCCCCCCCCCCCCCCCCCCCCCCCCCCCCCCCCCCCCCCCCCCCCCCCCCCCCCCCCCCCCCCCCCCCCCCCCCCCCCCCCCCCCCCCCCCCCCCCCCCCCCCCCCCCCCCCCCCCCCCCCCCCCCCCCCCCCCCCCCCCCCCCCCCCCCCCCCCCCCCCCCCCCCCCCCCCCCCCCCCCCCCCCCCCCCCCCCCCCCCCCCCCCCCCCCCCCCCCCCCCCCCCCCCCCCCCCCCCCCCCCCCCCCCCCCCCCCCCCCCCCCCCCCCCCCCCCCCCCCCCCCCCCCCCCCCCCCCCCCCCCCCCCCCCCCCCCCCCCCCCCCCCCCCCCCCCCCCCCCCCCCCCCCCCCCCCCCCCCCCCCCCCCCCCCCCCCCCCCCCCCCCCCCCCCCCCCCCCCCCCCCCCCCCCCCCCCCCCCCCCCCCCCCCCCCCCCCCCCCCCCCCCCCCCCCCCCCCCCCCCCCCCCCCCCCCCCCCCCCCCCCCCCCCCCCCCCCCCCCCCCCCCCCCCCCCCCCCCCCCCCCCCCCCCCCCCCCCCCCCCCCCCCCCCCCCCCCCCCCCCCCCCCCCCCCCCCCCCCCCCCCCCCCCCCCCCCCCCCCCCCCCCCCCCCCCCCCCCCCCCCCCCCCCCCCCCCCCCCCCCCCCCCCCCCCCCCCCCCCCCCCCCCCCCCCCCCCCCCCCCCCCCCCCCCCCCCCCCCCCCCCCCCCCCCCCCCCCCCCCCCCCCCCCCCCCCCCCCCCCCCCCCCCCCCCCCCCCCCCCCCCCCCCCCCCCCCCCCCCCCCCCCCCCCCCCCCCCCCCCCCCCCCCCCCCCCCCCCCCCCCCCCCCCCCCCCCCCCCCCCCCCCCCCCCCCCCCCCCCCCCCCCCCCCCCCCCCCCCCCCCCCCCCCCCCCCCCCCCCCCCCCCCCCCCCCCCCCCCCCCCCCCCCCCCCCCCCCCCCCCCCCCCCCCCCCCCCCCCCCCCCCCCCCCCCCCCCCCCCCCCCCCCCCCCCCCCCCCCCCCCCCCCCCCCCCCCCCCCCCCCCCCCCCCCCCCCCCCCCCCCCCCCCCCCCCCCCCCCCCCCCCCCCCCCCCCCCCCCCCCCCCCCCCCCCCCCCCCCCCCCCCCCCCCCCCCCCCCCCCCCCCCCCCCCCCCCCCCCCCCCCCCCCCCCCCCCCCCCCCCCCCCCCCCCCCCCCCCCCCCCCCCCCCCCCCCCCCCCCCCCCCCCCCCCCCCCCCCCCCCCCCCCCCCCCCCCCCCCCCCCCCCCCCCCCCCCCCCCCCCCCCCCCCCCCCCCCCCCCCCCCCCCCCCCCCCCCCCCCCCCCCCCCCCCCCCCCCCCCCCCCCCCCCCCCCCCCCCCCCCCCCCCCCCCCCCCCCCCCCCCCCCCCCCCCCCCCCCCCCCCCCCCCCCCCCCCCCCCCCCCCCCCCCCCCCCCCCCCCCCCCCCCCCCCCCCCCCCCCCCCCCCCCCCCCCCCCCCCCCCCCCCCCCCCCCCCCCCCCCCCCCCCCCCCCCCCCCCCCCCCCCCCCCCCCCCCCCCCCCCCCCCCCCCCCCCCCCCCCCCCCCCCCCCCCCCCCCCCCCCCCCCCCCCCCCCCCCCCCCCCCCCCCCCCCCCCCCCCCCCCCCCCCCCCCCCCCCCCCCCCCCCCCCCCCCCCCCCCCCCCCCCCCCCCCCCCCCCCCCCCCCCCCCCCCCCCCCCCCCCCCCCCCCCCCCCCCCCCCCCCCCCCCCCCCCCCCCCCCCCCCCCCCCCCCCCCCCCCCCCCCCCCCCCCCCCCCCCCCCCCCCCCCCCCCCCCCCCCCCCCCCCCCCCCCCCCCCCCCCCCCCCCCCCCCCCCCCCCCCCCCCCCCCCCCCCCCCCCCCCCCCCCCCCCCCCCCCCCCCCCCCCCCCCCCCCCCCCCCCCCCCCCCCCCCCCCCCCCCCCCCCCCCCCCCCCCCCCCCCCCCCCCCCCCCCCCCCCCCCCCCCCCCCCCCCCCCCCCCCCCCCCCCCCCCCCCCCCCCCCCCCCCCCCCCCCCCCCCCCCCCCCCCCCCCCCCCCCCCCCCCCCCCCCCCCCCCCCCCCCCCCCCCCCCCCCCCCCCCCCCCCCCCCCCCCCCCCCCCCCCCCCCCCCCCCCCCCCCCCCCCCCCCCCCCCCCCCCCCCCCCCCCCCCCCCCCCCCCCCCCCCCCCCCCCCCCCCCCCCCCCCCCCCCCCCCCCCCCCCCCCCCCCCCCCCCCCCCCCCCCCCCCCCCCCCCCCCCCCCCCCCCCCCCCCCCCCCCCCCCCCCCCCCCCCCCCCCCCCCCCCCCCCCCCCCCCCCCCCCCCCCCCCCCCCCCCCCCCCCCCCCCCCCCCCCCCCCCCCCCCCCCCCCCCCCCCCCCCCCCCCCCCCCCCCCCCCCCCCCCCCCCCCCCCCCCCCCCCCCCCCCCCCCCCCCCCCCCCCCCCCCCCCCCCCCCCCCCCCCCCCCCCCCCCCCCCCCCCCCCCCCCCCCCCCCCCCCCCCCCCCCCCCCCCCCCCCCCCCCCCCCCCCCCCCCCCCCCCCCCCCCCCCCCCCCCCCCCCCCCCCCCCCCCCCCCCCCCCCCCCCCCCCCCCCCCCCCCCCCCCCCCCCCCCCCCCCCCCCCCCCCCCCCCCCCCCCCCCCCCCCCCCCCCCCCCCCCCCCCCCCCCCCCCCCCCCCCCCCCCCCCCCCCCCCCCCCCCCCCCCCCCCCCCCCCCCCCCCCCCCCCCCCCCCCCCCCCCCCCCCCCCCCCCCCCCCCCCCCCCCCCCCCCCCCCCCCCCCCCCCCCCCCCCCCCCCCCCCCCCCCCCCCCCCCCCCCCCCCCCCCCCCCCCCCCCCCCCCCCCCCCCCCCCCCCCCCCCCCCCCCCCCCCCCCCCCCCCCCCCCCCCCCCCCCCCCCCCCCCCCCCCCCCCCCCCCCCCCCCCCCCCCCCCCCCCCCCCCCCCCCCCCCCCCCCCCCCCCCCCCCCCCCCCCCCCCCCCCCCCCCCCCCCCCCCCCCCCCCCCCCCCCCCCCCCCCCCCCCCCCCCCCCCCCCCCCCCCCCCCCCCCCCCCCCCCCCCCCCCCCCCCCCCCCCCCCCCCCCCCCCCCCCCCCCCCCCCCCCCCCCCCCCCCCCCCCCCCCCCCCCCCCCCCCCCCCCCCCCCCCCCCCCCCCCCCCCCCCCCCCCCCCCCCCCCCCCCCCCCCCCCCCCCCCCCCCCCCCCCCCCCCCCCCCCCCCCCCCCCCCCCCCCCCCCCCCCCCCCCCCCCCCCCCCCCCCCCCCCCCCCCCCCCCCCCCCCCCCCCCCCCCCCCCCCCCCCCCCCCCCCCCCCCCCCCCCCCCCCCCCCCCCCCCCCCCCCCCCCCCCCCCCCCCCCCCCCCCCCCCCCCCCCCCCCCCCCCCCCCCCCCCCCCCCCCCCCCCCCCCCCCCCCCCCCCCCCCCCCCCCCCCCCCCCCCCCCCCCCCCCCCCCCCCCCCCCCCCCCCCCCCCCCCCCCCCCCCCCCCCCCCCCCCCCCCCCCCCCCCCCCCCCCCCCCCCCCCCCCCCCCCCCCCCCCCCCCCCCCCCCCCCCCCCCCCCCCCCCCCCCCCCCCCCCCCCCCCCCCCCCCCCCCCCCCCCCCCCCCCCCCCCCCCCCCCCCCCCCCCCCCCCCCCCCCCCCCCCCCCCCCCCCCCCCCCCCCCCCCCCCCCCCCCCCCCCCCCCCCCCCCCCCCCCCCCCCCCCCCCCCCCCCCCCCCCCCCCCCCCCCCCCCCCCCCCCCCCCCCCCCCCCCCCCCCCCCCCCCCCCCCCCCCCCCCCCCCCCCCCCCCCCCCCCCCCCCCCCCCCCCCCCCCCCCCCCCCCCCCCCCCCCCCCCCCCCCCCCCCCCCCCCCCCCCCCCCCCCCCCCCCCCCCCCCCCCCCCCCCCCCCCCCCCCCCCCCCCCCCCCCCCCCCCCCCCCCCCCCCCCCCCCCCCCCCCCCCCCCCCCCCCCCCCCCCCCCCCCCCCCCCCCCCCCCCCCCCCCCCCCCCCCCCCCCCCCCCCCCCCCCCCCCCCCCCCCCCCCCCCCCCCCCCCCCCCCCCCCCCCCCCCCCCCCCCCCCCCCCCCCCCCCCCCCCCCCCCCCCCCCCCCCCCCCCCCCCCCCCCCCCCCCCCCCCCCCCCCCCCCCCCCCCCCCCCCCCCCCCCCCCCCCCCCCCCCCCCCCCCCCCCCCCCCCCCCCCCCCCCCCCCCCCCCCCCCCCCCCCCCCCCCCCCCCCCCCCCCCCCCCCCCCCCCCCCCCCCCCCCCCCCCCCCCCCCCCCCCCCCCCCCCCCCCCCCCCCCCCCCCCCCCCCCCCCCCCCCCCCCCCCCCCCCCCCCCCCCCCCCCCCCCCCCCCCCCCCCCCCCCCCCCCCCCCCCCCCCCCCCCCCCCCCCCCCCCCCCCCCCCCCCCCCCCCCCCCCCCCCCCCCCCCCCCCCCCCAACCCCGAAGTGACAATAATCGGGATACTTACCGGTGATGACCGTAGTTTGAGTAGTTCATGTATTCACTATGTGTTAATGCTTTGTTCCGGTTCTCTATTAAAAGGAGGCCTTAATATCCCTTAGTTTCCGTAAGGACCCCGCTGCCACGGGAGGTTAGGACAAAAGATGTCATGCAAGTTCTTTTCCATAAGCACGTATGACTATATTCGGAATACATGCCTACATTATATCAATGAACTGGAGCTAGTTCTGTGTCACCCTAGGTTATGACTGTTACATGATGAACTGCATCCAGCATAATTCTCCATCACCGATCCATTGCCTACGAGTTTTCCATATATTGTGCTTCGCTTATTTACTTTTCCGTTGCTATTGCTATCATCACTACAAAATACCAAAAACATTGCTTTTACTACTGTTACCTTTTGCTACCATTATCACCACTATCATATTACTTTGCTACTAAACACTTTGCTGCAGATATTAAGTTTCCAGGTGTGGTTGAATTGACAACTCAACTGCTAATACTTGAGAATATTCTTTGGCTCCCCTTGTGTCGAATCAATAGATTTGGGTTGAATACTCTACCCTCGAAAACGGTTGCGATCCCCTATACTTGTGGGTTATCAGATGTATGATCCTGTGATGGACTTGCAGATTTATCCACTTACCGTAGTGACCTGTCAGATAGGCGAGACCGCGGTTGAAGAACGCAATTAGCCTGAAGTCTTTATAATTCGCAGTTCTTGTGGGCACTTGGCATATTACAACCTTGAGCAAATCAAACTTGGTATCATGTTGGCTATTGTAAGATTACGAGTAGCCGCGGTGCCAAAGCAGTGCAGTGTTAATCGAAGGAAGGGGGATCAATCGCCAGGTGTAGACCTCCACGAGCATCCAGCTGCCGCGACCGTCGACGAGCACCATCCAAGACGTGTTCATGCCGACCTAGTACATACCGTTAATGTAGTTGAGGCTGGCGGGGATCGGATCACAGTCAAGGGGGTTGATGCTCGCCACCCTATGATCGTTATGCTGCGTGACACGCCGTTTCTGAAGATCAGGTGGCATCAGCAAGCAAGGAGCTGGCTTAAAAAGCTCCGGCCTAAGGGCTTTCAGTAAACGGCACATCCCCGACGAGCACACGCCGAGTGGCATGGTATTGAGATTGTCCACACGCGAAACAATGAGCTTGATTACCTCTATGGGGAGAGAATTCCAGCCACTCTTTCGGCAGACGCTGCTCGGTTCTACCATTGTTAGTGCTTGGGTTTCGGACGAGGGGGGAGGCGCCTTAGCGGGGATGGAAGATTGGACGAGATTATGTGCAGACAAAGATGGAGAAGCGAATATGTGCTGCGGGAAGTGGACAGGTGATGATGACTACAACACGCCGCTTGACTTACGAGACACATACCAGCAGCGTAGGGTCATGTCGATGCCAGAGAACTTGCTTGAGTGATCACAGTACTGGTACTCCCTACAGTGCTATGCCCTAACTTGCTTGAGTAGAGTACTAGTAGAGTAGGACTCTGCTCTACTACTAGCACCGGAGGAGTAGTATATTCTAATCTAAAATAGTTACAAACTTCAATGCCCGAGCGTGGAACGACTACGAACCGTGCTCAAAGACCGTGTCTACGTGGTGTTTGGACATGGGTGACAACCTCAACGCCAACGGTGCTGCTCCCGTTGCACCATATGTGTTTCTGTCCTTCCTGTTTGAAATCACTCAATGTAATCCACTGTCTAAGCATGTGGATACTTCCATGCAGGATCTTGCTCTATTGTAGTATCGCGCATGAATAAAAGTGTATCCGTTTATGGTTTAGTCTAGAATATTCCATGTATGAATTTTTACTACAGTACTGGTGAAAGACTTACGATGAACCATTTCTTACATCTCCTCTGCCCGCTTGCAAGTCATCCTGATTTAATCCCTTCGTCTAGGTGTATAAGGGCATGGTTAATATTACTTAATAGTATAGCCAACTGTTGACTATAAGAAAGTGCCATGTCATATGTAGCCAACATGTATAACAATCGATACTCAAAAACTAATTCTTAAAGATCATTTCTTGCAAAGCACAATAAGTGTTATTTCTTCACAAGTTTTGGATGCAGGTTGAATAGTTGAACGCTTTTGTTTGCAAAAGATACCTTTTTATCTATTTCACACGGATGTTTGTGAGCTCTAGAGATGAAATAATATCCAAAGAAACCTATCGATACCCGTTACACATGAGATGACCCCCACATCCTTTGTCAAAATAAACAACTCCCTGATCAATGCATTTCACTCTTCGGTGCAACGCACGGGCACCTTACTACTATAGATTAGTACGACCAAAAATTGAACTAACATTATATATAGTACGATAAATGCTGATGCATGTCACCTAAAATTATATCATTCAAAACTATGTTCAAATACGAATCCAACGATATAGTTTTTGTTGACATGCACTAACATTTTTTCAGTTAAATCTTCAGTCAAATTCAATGGGGGACTAATAAACCACGACCGATGTAGTACAAGTGTAGAGGGCGGCGCTACACAGGAGTCTCACCTCTCACCCTGCCCGTGGCGCGGTAGTAAAGCCGTCATATCACAAAACCCAACCACTCCCAGTAATAAGTGGCCTGGTAAAATAAATGGACAAGCAACCATCACATCCCTCCGTCTTTTTTGCATTTCATCTCTCTGCATTTACTTTCTCCGGTTCATCTTGCACACTCGATCCCTAGCTACTACTCCTAGGGCCAGTTCTTTCGGCGGCTTCCCCAGCTTTTCCCACAAGACTAGTCATAGTGGAGAGTACTACTCATTTATTTGGGCTTCTAAACTACTACTCCGTCCTGGTTTATTCCTCACCATTGTAATTTGTGCTAAATTTTGACCAAAGATTTAACTCCCCCCCCCCCCCCCCCCCCCCCCCCCCCCCCCCCCCCCCCCCCCCCCCCCAAAACACTTAGGCGCGGTGAATTAACTTCTACCTCGTTTCTTGTTTCTTGACATATCAACCAATAAGAGGTAAAGAGTGTGCATGCTTTTAATGACTTGAGATATCAAACACGACATGCTGTGGTTAGTTCATTGCATGCTATACTATTAATTAGCAAATAAACATTAACGTTTCTCATTTTCTCCTCCTCCTTGGTCACGGTGCACATCCTAAGATGACTTACTCACCTAGACGGATGGAGTAGTGCATGTGACATGCACTAACATTTCATTAGTTAAATTTATGATCAAAATTTGACACAGATTACAATGGGGACCAATAAACCAGGATGGAGGTAGTAGTCATGGGATTACTAGTCTAGAAGCCTAAAAGAATTGGCCCCTGGTACTCCTACTAGTAGTAGTACTCAAGTTGGAATTCCAATTGCATGGCACAACTTGTTAGGAAAAAAAATTGATACAGGGTGTAGGAAGCGATTTGGGAATTTGCATGCCTTTCCAACGAGTGAGATACTCCGTACAAAGTACGACAGAGAAATAACCACAGAGAAGGAAGCTAAAAGTAAACAATCAAACGAGCATTTTTGCATTTGTTTTGCATTGAATCATTTCACAAGCTTGACTAGTGTTGTTTTTCTACTTTTACAAAAACCGCATCGTAATGTTAAAACGTGCATTTGCACGTACATAAGTAATAGTAGTACTCCCTCCGTCTAGGTGTATAAGTTTTCCCTCCTTCTTGGTCACGGTGCACAACCAAAGATGACTTATTGACCTGGACGGAGGGAGTAGCACAGTCTGCAAGCATATATCGAGAGAGACGTGTAGTGCGATAGTATATAGTAAAGTTTGTGCTATATGCACGTACTTGCAAAATGCGTATGAATACACAAGGTTTCCAAACTTTCCCTTTTACATACCCCCCCCCCCCCCCCCCCCCCCCCCCCCCCCCCCCCCCCCCCCCCCCCCC
This sequence comes from Thinopyrum obtusiflorum, assembly GCA_036873465.1. Taxonomy (NCBI): domain Eukaryota; kingdom Viridiplantae; phylum Streptophyta; class Magnoliopsida; order Poales; family Poaceae; genus Thinopyrum; species Thinopyrum obtusiflorum. The sequence continues at coordinate 826 of JAAAWM010009426.1, read as the reverse complement.
CCCCCCCCCCCCCCCCCCCCCCCCCCCCCCCCCCCCCCCACATAAACATAGTTCTGCTAGGGGCTCAGCACAACACACCCCTGAAATAAAACTAAGCAACTAGTCCATTTGACACTGTAGTAGAACCAGCATGAGCGACGACACTGCCACATTACTTGGAGTCCGAGTCCACATCCTCGACTTCGTCCTCGTCCCTCTTCCTCTTCTTCTTCTTCGCCGCTGCTTCTTTGCTTGAACCGGACACTGGGCTCTACTTTTTCATCCAACCCTTGTAGATATTTAAACAAAGGTAGGCATCCATTGCTGTGTACAGGATGTGATCTTCATCTATTGTCTTCGACTCCCATGCAAGATGAAACTCGTGGTGAGGTTTCTTCAGTTTAGCGTACAAAGGATCAATCATGGCTGCTGCTAGGGTCAGCATTGAAGGTGAGAGGAGGACACCAGGCTTGCCTTTTGGAGATTGAAGGGCTGGCCTACAACGAGGCCTATCCGACCCAGGACATCCCTGTCGTTCCTAAAGTCTAAAGTAACGAATTTCACTCTTTCGTCCTTGAGGAAGTTCTTAAAATCCTGGCACTCAACGTCGGCATGGCATATGTGGTAGACCAAGCACACGTTATGTAGCAAACCTGGATCACGACGGGCTTCTTCTTCTCTTCCTCCTTTAGAATCTTCTCGCTTTACAGGACTATGGTGTACTCAACATCTAGCCCAGCGACCCACTCATCCTTTGAGTTTTCGAACATGCTTCAGAAGCAAGCAAGGCATCCTTTCACCGTCGTGGATCCACGGGTGTAGATGACGATGAACTCATCGCCGGTGA